>CACKRE030005254.1:121912-146076 GCA_902602495.3 Ectocarpus sp. CCAP 1310/34
AGAGGCCCGCGCATCTACATTTTTTCGCCTGACCCCATCAGTGCCGACCCAACTACACCACCACGCGCATGCCTCGCGGCGGATATGCGCAGCAGCAAGAAGGTTTCGGTCATCCCTTGAGGGTGAGTCTAGCCCTGCTCGCCAGAAAGACCCCCCCCTTCACTACAACCCATGTCTAAGCAAAAGCTTGTCGAGGAGCGAGGGGAAGAAGGGAGGATATGTGGCGGGGCGAGTACCAAAATCGGCGACTTCATTATTTCCCCATCGAGAGCTCTCGGACCGTGCGTTGCTCGACTTCGGCGCCCTCAATCTACTTTGCCAAGGCTCGCAACCGCTGCCAGATGCATCCAATTGTTTAGGGGTTGTGTCCACACGCGAATTTACGAAACTCGAGCAACTTCACACTCACCTTGTCGACCCTGTGCACAAAGGAGTAGTTGAGAGTCGGCGAATTTGACGCCGGGTCTGGCTGAACAGTTTCAGTTGTGAATGTTTCACCCAAGAGCTCGTACTGACAGTACGCCGAAGCACACGTGAGCGGTAGGTTGTACCCGGCCTTTATTTCGAAGCGGTATGCCCAAGGCAGTCCAATCAGGTCCTGAGGATCACGGCCATGAGACGCAGAGCCGGGAAGGGGGAGGGTTACCACAGCAGCACATTTGTGTCTCCCATCTGTCACTGGACTTATACATTCTTCTTCTGAACAAACCTTCGATCAAGGATCGAACCGCGGCGAGATGGATACGTCTGAAGGCCTTCGAAGAGCACTGTATCGGAGAACAGCGGAGGGGAAGACATTACCACAAAAGGCCGGTGTGGTTTTCCTTGTATCCCTATAGCACGAGGGAAGGAGAGAGTCCCGCGCGTCATAAACGGTAGCAGTGTGCGGTACATGGTTCACGATGCCTCTATTCCTAAATCTATCGCACCTTGGGCGAATCGATCTCCGGGAGATCAACATCGCAGCCGTCGTCCGCCTCAGGATCGACGGCTCTTCCATCCGCATCCAGCACCAGGGGGTGCCACGAGCTCTCCAGCATGCCAACTTCGCCGTATGGTGCCCGCACGTTTTTGATAACCGAAAACCGCTCTTCGTCCTATCGGTCAGTTTGGGGCGTTGTAGGCGGTGTGAGGGAGAGCACCTGAGGTGTTTCATCGTTGTGTGTACTCATTGAGCCGCCGTTTCAAGTGCATTTTCCGGTTGTCTCCAGGGCGTACGCACCAACCTACAACACATCGTCATACTGCTGTAGAGGAAAAATTCTGATCGGGCGTCGACCTGTCCCCTCTCGATTCTTCTGGCAGGGTTGAAACGATAACTATAATTCAAGGTGAATACCCCCCACCTCCGTCGCCATCATGTAGACGATGGGTTCCGTGAAAAGAGTGGCCGCTCCCAGTTGGTGTGTGCCCTGCAAGAGCAACAGGCTTGGGTCGTGCTCCTCCGAGACCATGTACTCTCGTCCGTTGTCTAGAGCCGCTTGGAGTTGGGCAACCTTGAGATTCCCACAGGTGTCAATCAACGTTGTTTTCTCTTTGAGAAGACGCTCTTTTGGTACGTGATGCACTCTCTTCTACAGCCACCCGAACGGTAACGCGATTATCCTGCTTTAGTTCTGTAGAACGCAGTCAGCACCCCTCGCAAGCCTAATCGTTGCACCTCAACTATACCATGAACCGCTGCTGATTTGGTCTTCTACCAGATTCAGCATCACCAGACGTACAGGAGGGTGTCGGCATATCGCTGTGCTGTTTCTCAACTTTGTCCGTCGTAGCGAAGAGCGGCCGTACCTCGTCTTTGAATATCGAGTGTTGCTCCAGGAACTCGAAGGACGACAGGTAGCAGCCCTGCCCCGTTCGCTCGTTCCTTACCTGCACGCTTGCGGCTACCTCGAACGCATCCCCCTGAAGAGAGAGAGAGAGAGAGGGAGAGAGATCACAACCACACTCAGTGACGGAATCAACCACAGCAGGCATGAAGGGAGCTAAGTGAGCGCTCCGCGAAAGGTGGGTGAATTGATGTTGGCGGGGTTATTGAGTGCATTTTCGACTGCCATGTACAACGAGTACGTGTTTGGAGACCATAGTACGATTGACTTCACAAGCGTTCTGGCGACCCAATGGGCAGGCGGCGCAGACGCCCACCCGCCAAGCCCTGAGTCCATCGTACAAAACCTATTATGTACCTCGACAGGTATCGATACCTGGTAGAAACACAAGGGGTATGCTTGAGAAGATTTTTAGAGGATGGTGCTTGTAGAACACTGACACTGCACCTGTGAGCGCTGCAGGCTGACGTCGAACGTCAGGTAGTCCCGTCCGAAGAGCTGCATGAACTGCTCCGCCTCTTTCACGTGGGGCAGGAGCATTTGGACCTCGTCTTCCGCCGATCGAATCACCTACATTAAATCAAGCAACGGCCACACATGCAAGCCTTCGAACACTTGTCACGACGAAAACAAGCACTGACAGTAATGGCGACAAAAGTAACAACAAGCAGTGGGTACTCTATGGGCCATTGCATGCCACAGAAGCCAATGGACTAAAGCTTGACAAACACGTCATGGTGTGTGAATGTCATCGTGAGAGGAACGCAGCCAGACACATGTATGTAAGGGATCAACAATTTTTTCGGCGGTTGTTTCGTGCCAGGTATGTACTAGGTATGTCTTTGACATGTCCTTGGCGCCAGCCGTTGCTTTCAGTACCTTGTCTCCAAGAAAGTGGCCGATTTCTTGTCCTGTGCGCGGTCACGTTGCCGAACTAATTTTTTCGTGCCACCCATCCACTTTCTGCTCCCCTCGTCCACCCTCGCCGCCGCCTCCACAACTCTATCCGCCGTTGAGAGCAAATATTTCCCCGCAAATTGGCGTTGTCGTTGCTTGTAAATAACTGCTAGGTACTTCCCAGTGAAGTCTTGCACCTCGAGAGAAGGTTTCGGATAATGAGCATGCTTTCGCCCGCAGGCTGGTATACTGAATGTTGTCATCATGATGGCCATATCGCACCGGTAAGTATCAATGCCATCACTCACCGAAGCGATGTGCTCGTCGTCGAGAGGCGCTGCGCTGAACAGCAAAGACGTTTCCTTTTCTTCCTTTCCCTTCCTCTCTTTGGTGGCACTCGTGGCTTCTTCCTCTGCCTTGGCTTTGGCAATCTGTCACGCTTGACAGGTGGACAACGAAATGAGGCTAGCGGTCCCGTAGTAGTGGACAAAACAGCGTCAAGAACGGCACCCTACGGTCAGGTGCAACACGCTCGATAGGACAACCGAATGCATCAAACACGTGGTGAGAACTACGTAGGCGAACACCTTATGGCACGTACACGGTCCTCCTTGCCCACGTTCCCCAATCCGTCCAGAGTTACGATAACCCCAGATGCATCTTCATGTCCCTGTGAAATAGTACGCTTCGATTGAGTAGTTCGAGGTATATTTTCCTTCCGGGGACTCTTGCTTGTCGAAAGCTTCGCGGAAGTGCCTACGAAAACCGTTTCGCCCTAAAGTCACGTCAATTCTTTGCTGGGCACAGACGAGGGCGAAGCGCATTGATAGGCGCGACTTCAAAGAACATCGTTTGAGAACGGCGCATCAGTTTGGGACAGGCATTGAAAAACAGGCTTGGTGTGTTTTCCGTTGCCTTAGCAGACCACGCACTCCACGACAGCCTAACACGCATATTTGGACTTGCCTGTAAATCTTTGAGCTGCTCCTCCATGGCATGCATCTCTGCGGACCGGCGCCGCCCGCTTCGGGCCTTGAAAAAGAAAGGTCATGGCGTGGGCGTTGCAGGAGGGTGAGCGACGAATGTAAGAGCAGGAAGAGGACGATGAACCCTAACCAGAGCACTGGCGGGGGCGAGGGAGCGTTTCCCAAATGCTGACAGGAGTCCGAGCCGCGATTGTGCTACTTCGAAGTATTTTCTAGACGGGTGCTTCGTTTTTCTGCAGTGTTGGCATACTGTAGGCGGGCGTGAAAGGACGTGGCCAGTTGAATGTCAACGACTTCAATAATCTCCGTGTCGACTTTGGATTTCCGTCTCGGCTTCCCCGGGATGGCTCCAGCTAAACCGCTGAATAAATGTGAAAAGCGCCAACGACTAAAGAAAACAAAGGAACCACTTGACCTGCCCTGATCCTTCTTGCTGCTCCATCACGGTTATTCCCGCTATTATAGGTGTAGTACACGACTCAGCAGCAAGCTGCCCACACATACGTGACGCTCTAAGGAGTCTTGTAAGGTACTAACAAGAATATTCTTCTCGGCATCATGCCTGCATTGCTTTCCTAAACTCCATTACGGCTTCTTCGGCGGTGGGAGGAGGGCCCGCCTTCGGCGTCTCGAGCGCTTTCCACTTGAAGAGAAGAAGCTCGCCCCCGATGGCGACTCGATCGTAGAGTGCCAGAACGACCTACGGTGGACAGTTGGTCAATACGGTGGGAAAAAAACGATTTTAAATAGTCCCACGTTGGCGTAGATGGGCGTTTGAGAAGGGCTTATCTCCGTGGTACGAGCAGCAAAGGGCGTACTTAGCCAGGAGGCAAGGCGCACTGAAAACAGGCCGATCGAAGTGCAAACTGTGAGTCGGTAACACGTTCTTCGAAACAGAGCGACGATGCTGAAAACGCTGTATTGCTGGTGATAACTACTCTTCGGCACCCACTCACCTGTTCTTGTTTGCGCACTCGCCTCCCGTTGTGCAGTACTTCGCCCCTACCTCCAATGAGGGTGACTGTGCCCTTCTCGCCCTTTTCTGCAGCTTTCTTCACTTCCACAGTGCAGTGTTTGCGCTGGACACTGACATGGAATGATACGCATGGGTAAACACGTGGTTCAGAGAAAGCACGAGCGCACACAACATCGTGTATCGTGGTGGGCGCTGTGCCGGATAGTCTAGTGGACGTTATGCGAGAGAAAAGGACCAGGGGCAGGTCCCAGCAAGCAGCGCTGCAGGTGTTGTCGAGTACGGAGCCAGCAGAATCAGCAACATCCTTCGAACTTGAGCATCCGATCAGCAGAAACAAGGCCATTCTCGCCCGACGCTCGCCAAATAAGGCACTCTGGTGGCATCTGAACGGCGGCTAATCTCAAGAAGTGTCTCGAATACACGTTCCTTTTTGTTACAGGAATATCATACAACATCTCGCAGCCACCTCTCCCGCCCGCCCGCTTCGCCATCTAGTACGATGATCTCGTTCCTTGCTGCTTGGGGCAGTTTTTTTTTTCTTCACTAGTTGGTTCGATGTCGAATTACTTATTCGTAGGGGTTCTACTTCTCCACCTGAGCGACATGGGTTGAACGTCGCCTTGCGGCCCAAAGACGGTAACCCGCTTCTTGAGGAGGTAGACGAAACGGTTGTGTCGAAACGGGTCCTCGTCGACATTCACCAGGTGCGGCAGGCGCGTGTCGGCATCGAAGTGGCTCAGGCTGGAAAGCAAGAAGAGCAAGCAAGAAAACAACCCCCAAACCGTAGGGCACGAACGTGGAAGGATTGGACGCTGGTACGAGAGCCGCCAGAACGTAAATAAATGAGCTTCATCACGATGAAATTTTCCGCTTTGCTCGAGCCGACCAGCGTGATCTAATAGTCTACGTCGTACATGAAGGCGACCACTCTAAAAGTAAACCAGCCAATAGGTCTACCGGATATCTGTCGAATCCCCTGTACCACGGCGGTCCAGGAGTATGAAATGGGTGGCTGCCACTGGTTGTGTTGCCTTCACGACGTACAACGGCGGTCATGCCGATGGCAACTATACAGCATGAATATCCCCTTTTCGAGGCTTGCCTGATTCCCCTCCGGCCGTACTCCTCCTTCTGCTGCTCCAGCTGTCGCTCTTCCGGCGTTGGGCCTGTTTTCCCCTCCCCGCCCCCACTCAATACATTTCGCAGCTGCAGCTGCTTCGCTTCAAGCATCTCCTGGAGTCGGCTAACCTGGATATCCCAACGTGCATGAAGTAATCCAGAGGCAGCGTTGTTCATCAACGCAGCCGAGAAAATGCTGTGCTTCCTGACAATGGGCGGATACCTGTAACTGCAACGGAGCTGATCGCAGGTTCGTCACGTCGAAAGCGAACACTGCGCGGCACGAAAGACCCATTTCTCGATGAAACACGCGCAAATGTGGTGTTGCTGTATGACTACAGCGTAGGGCAAAGAAACCCCACGTGTTTGTTCGAAAAATAGTATTTTCGGAGGCAGGTCAAAAGCGCTCCACCGAACGAGTGTAAGTCCATTTCTCGTACCACTTTCGCCTCAAACGAAAGGCGTGGTCATAATAGTGGTGCGGATCAAAATGAGCACCGACGGTGCAAACCATTCCCTCCCCCCTCCATTCCGGCCTGTGACGACAGCTACTATAACGTGACCTTGGTAACGAGCGCAGCATACTCAAAGTCGGAGTGATTTGGTTGTCTCGTCACCTGCTCGGCGTTGTTCTTCATCGATTCTCGTCGTTTGCGGGATTCTTCCAGATCGGCTACGGCGGCAGCCCGTTCATCCCGCGTCGCGACTCCCGCCATTTTAGTCTCCGGCACCTCCACTTTCGTACCCCCGGACCCATCTCTCGGGTCCTCTCCACTTTCCGATGCAGCAGCAGGCGGCGTTTCTTCTCCCTCTGCCGTAGCTGGTACCGCATCCGTCGTTTCCGGCACCGGTTCCGGCGCAACTTGCTCTTCGGCCGGTCGGGGTTGTGGCACGGGTGCCTGTGCAAGCTCAAGCTGCTGCTGTCGAAGTTGCTCCACCAGCGCCTGCGTTGTTTATTGTTGTCGTTGTCGTCATTGTCGTCCGTCATGCATGCACCTACAGGGAGCAGGGGCTACAGGAAGCACTCTGGTCCCGCCGTGACCAAAGAAGCCCTCCTCCCAACACTCTTGTGAGGCTGTTTCTACTCCTTCCGTCTCTACGAACTATTTACCTTCGACAAAGGCAGTCGCCCCTTCGCCCCCCTGTTGGACGTATTCACGTAGTCGAATACTTAGGATACAACGGTCCATCACCGCGTGCGCACAAACTTTCTTCCAACCACTGCTTTACTAGGTGCTGTACCTTCATTTGCTCCAGTTCCTCCATGAGCTTTTTCTCTGCCAGTGTCGCCTTCACCGTGGCCATCTTGGGCTTCAGTTTTACCACCGAAGCGTTTTTTGCGAATCCCAGCGTTGCAAAGGTGTACTTGTGGTAGGTAACCTCGGGTCGAATAGCGCAAAAAAGGTACGTCCTTCACGAAAAAAACGGCCATATGGAGGGCAGGGCAGGAGAGACGACCACAACTTAGACCCTTGGGTTGCTGAAATGAGGGTAACGATTGCATCCATGAGTACTCAATCACGGATGAAAGACACCCTCACCCTCCCCGAGATTCCTGGTAATCCACAAATCGTGAGCAACAATTGCAAGCTTAATGTAACCCCGTGACGGACTACAGTAGGTTCCCTCCCCCTAACTTTGCTGAGCTTCCGATAAAATATCCAACTCGTGCATGACCACACCGAAACTCTTCACGGTGCACATGTACTTATTGCACGGAATATCGACCACTTGTTATATCTGACGTGTGACTAGCATTCGCCTAGACTCGGTTGATATTTCCGCTCGGCGTCGACGTTCCCTTTCCCTCCCCACTGGCGTTCTTCGGGTCTGCTCCCCACTCACCTAGCCTGGAGCATTGTGTCCTTGAGGTACTTGCACAAGAAATACGAGTTACACCCGGGGATCGATCCTCCTGGCTTGAGAGTGTTCTTCTGGACAGCCTCGGCCATTTTCATGAAAAACTGGGCCATCTGTGTCAGTACATTAGACATCGCAGAATAGTGTGCACAGCAATAATTTTGTATCCATTCCGCTTCTGAGTCTTGTTCGTGGCGAACTGAAAAGGAGCTTGTGCACGTGGTAACCGGAGAAAAAGACTGGGACGGGTTTTCCATCTTGCAGTGCACGCGAAACATCGTCGGGACAGCGGTCGCATATCGTTCGTCGTACACTCTACGTTTCGCACGACCAGATCTAAGTCGGAACGTCAACCCATCAAGGGCCGCCGTGCATGTTGCGTGGTAGCACCCGGATCCACGCCTGTACCTCGCTGAGGGAGAGGTTAATTTTCTTGCCCTGGTCTTGCAACTCTTTCGTCTTGCGTTGGTCTTGGTGCGGTCCGAGAAACTTATACTCGATATCGCCGCTGTCAAATGTCTGAGAGGATGCATCCAGGCAGAGGGGGAAGGTGTTGTTTAGGGTCAGGGTACACATTCATTCGTAACATATGGCTTCAGAAAGTTCTCATGCTTCATGTTGTCTTTTGAAATCATTCAACACTTGATTTCTTTTGGCACTCGCAGAGAGAGCCGTGGCATCTAATGGGCTCGTCTCACGACTCCCAAGAGCATTGCCGCTCTTGTTTGAAAATTCACTTGGTTCGTATGAAAGAAACACGTGGGGTAGGATCGCACAAATCACCTTTTTCTCGTACAAAGCGTACACGATGTCGCCCGCAGGTTCAGTCCCGGCCAAATCGCACACGTATACTCTTCCCTTCTGTTTCATGCCCGGCATGTCTGGGTGTGGCATTTCCACCTCTAGCGTCATGATGCAGTGCCCTCGTGTACTCTGGTGATTAAACTGATGGGGACGAAACGATATGTAGGGGCAAGAAAGCAGACAGACATCGCTGGAGCATGTTGCGATCCATCGTTCGATGAAGTGTGACACGGCGGGTGCTTGGATTTCTAGTGCTTCACCACTTGCTGAGGCCAAGTCGAACAATAGCAATCCTTGTTGTTGTAATTGTAGAAGTAATCCCAACGTCACGGAGGTCTATACCCTAACCGCTTTCTGGCCGAGAGCGCGCGGTGTAGGAAGCGAACGGCGGTAAAACGTAGGTCTCCTGACATTAACACCCAAGCTAGATGTGTCCGCGTTTCTTGTGGTATGCTCATCATGAACAAACGCACTATTGTCATGAACTTTCAGTACAACGTATTGGGATCATCTCGCTTCTGACCCCCTGCCGCCGCGGACGCTTACCTGCGTGGGTGCTATGGCTTTTCGCGCGTTGGCGGCCCTGAAGGCTTGTCGGAGATCGTCCCAGCTGTTTAGGACGGCACTACCGCACCAGTCAATGTCGGTGAACCCATCTGCGTCCTTCTTCATCCCGTTCTTATAGTGCATCTCCTTACCAACGGGACTCATTAGATCTCGGACGGTATCAACCTGAAATAATCGTGATTTTGTGCGCACGACAACGGGAGTGCGTATGTTTTCAACTGTGAGACAAGAATGACCAATTCAAATAGTTGAGTTTGCCGATTATCTTTTCCTCTTGCACCAAACACTATCCAAGCTGGGCACCGGACGCTACTTTACCTACGTTTCCTTTCAACATTCAAGCACGACTTCTCGTCACCAATCAGGCCTGTGTTGTATACTACTCATTATGAATATCAGCTACAAAAGTTGCTTCTGAACTTAAACCTCAAGGTTATCCACGCCTCAATGTTTTTCTTTACTCATGTCGCTTCTTCAATATGCCTACATATCCATGGAGCAGGCGAACTCACCACATTTTGAAAGTATTTCATGGTGATTTTCCAGCCGTCTTTTTTCTCTTGGAATACCTCGTAAGCGAGTCTTGGAAAAATTCCCCATAACGGATGAGGCTCGCCATGTTTGAACCAGGCCTGATTCGCATGCGCGAATACCGAATACCGGAAGAATGAGCAGCAAACGACATGACAAAAATACTGATCTGAAATTTGTACACAAGTTGTGCTTGGAGTCTATCCCTTTGCTGTCAGACCTGCCATATTGCTGTTCGTTAGGTGCATGAAGCACCACCATGCATGCACGAGACAGGGTGCAGCTAAGAAATTCAAGTCGGTGTCGTGCGGTTACGTGACACAGTGCTCCACGTGTTGTAAGATTTTGGGAAGTACATGGCAGCAATATTCCGAGTCTCGACGTTCGTGGCAAATCATCTCACCTCGGGCTCGTCTACCGCGTCCGGTCCGAACACCGTGAAGGTCTTGCCTGAGCCAGACAGTCCGTAGGCGAACAACACGACCGCGTTACCCGTGAGCAGGTCGGCCTTGATTTTCTTCCCGACCGATAAATACACCTTGAGGCGAGACGGTTTACCGCATGCGTCGATCGAAACGATGCCGTCAGTGGGGCATCACGTATAAGAAGATTTGTTCCACCCAACTTACGTGTAGCGCGATATTTTATGGTTCTCTATCTACTGCTGTACTTCACGACCATGTCCGTTTTCGATGATTTTGGAGGTATCACGCAGCGTGCAGAATAGCATCGCCTGTGGTTATTGTGCCACCTAACTGATCGACGCCGCGCTTCGCGAGGTTCGCATTACGAGCAGTGGCGATCCAGCACCGCCCAGGTGCTATCCCAGATGTATCGTGGGTGGCTCGTTGGCCGAAGACGACACCAGACCAATACTAGTCCCAACCCCAACCCCAACCCCACCACTAGCACCGGCAACACCGACATCGCCAACGGTATCGTACCTTCTCCTGGTCGATCAGTTCCATCTCAGCCGCTTCAGTGGCGTTATTCTTGACATGGCGGGAGAAGCCATATGCTGACCACCAGGCGTATGTAAAGGCGAACCTCGTCGTTGAGTAGGCTGAGTTGAGGATGTCGATCTGAATCCGATGGGAACGGCGACGAGGACGGGACGAGCACGATGACAACGGGACGCACCCGCTCTTGTTCGCTGCACGATTTGGAAGAACGCAACCTGTCCACGGCACAGCATTGTCTTCTCACCTACGCCCATACGATGCATTTCATTCGCCAGGCTGCGCCAGATCTTAACGTGTTTGTATTCAAACAATCCAAGTGTACATCTGTAGTCTACACGACAGATATCTTTTGTGGCATCCGCAAGAGAACATGTACACTTGACTTGCCTCGCCCTCTTCTTCCCCCGACTGCGTTAAATTTACGCCCAAATCATCGTCAATTGTGAAAGGCCTGCACCGAACCGCGACCTTGATGCTCACACTCATGGCTCAAGTTCATGGAACCAAGACAGAAGAGTCTGGCCCTGCAGCCTGCTGCGCGGTGCCGTGCGCTTGCTGGCGGCGCGGTCCATGGGTGCTCCGTGGGTTGCAAAACTCATATTTATCCCCGCAATATGTTCGGACGGACGAGTCCGTACGTGAGTCCCCCATGGTGAGCGAGGTGCTGTGTGTGGGGGGCAGGCTCTATACAAGCGAGACGGGACGGAGAGAGATCGCTAAATGTCGGCGACCCAGCCTCTGGCTGAGGATGAACGCAGTCGACCTGAAGAGCCATTGGTCGCATCATGCACGGCACGCGTGCTGCTTCTGATTGATATCGCCCAGCTGCCTGCCGCGGCGGAATACGAAACGGGCGCCAACGGAGCATCTCGGATCGCGGCTGCTGCCGTTGTCGATGGCCTACAGCTCAGCGTCCTCCGGGTGCTCTCACAGCTCTGTCTATCGTGCTCCTCGAACTCGTGGGTGGAGTGGGCTCCGCGATTCTTCGATTCCCGGAAATGCGGAGTTGGGAAAACTCCCGCTGAGCTGAAGGCTAGACTGAGATCAAGGCAGGCGGCCCAGAGTGTTCGAGGTTTCAGGAGAGTCACCCAGGGTTCGTTTAGGGCTTTCGGGGATGCCTGCCTTGCAGTGGCCTGTGCGACTCAGGGGGACCCGCTTGCTCGTGACCGGGAGACAGCCTTGAGGCGTTGGGCTCGTGGGCAGAAGAAGCACTCCCCAACTTGGTGAGTGCGCGTTGCGCTCTTCATCTGCCCTCCAAAGCTCCCTGACCAGCTTTTCGTACAGCACCATGGATGTTGCAACCTGGCCGGTATCGAACTGCTGCCGTGGTATGCAGGGGTTGCACGTCTACTCACGCGGCTCTCCATACCAGCTTTCTTTTTTCTTGGGAAGGAGTACATTTCGAATGCAAGGCAAGGCATGCTAGTAGCGTCGATGCGCTCCAGGTGCATACGTATGCGTCGCGTACTTGCTTACTACAACTGCAGTGTATTTGCATCGGCGGATATTTGCGCGAGCTGCGCGGAATTCCCAACGGATTTGAAATCTTGCGTGACCAATAACCAGAAAGGGGTATATACCCGGGTATTTTTTGTCACCACTGTAGGGTACACTTAAGAAATCAACACGCTTGCACCCCCAGACTGTCATCTGGTTGGCCGACAAACCATCGTACCCCTTTCGAAAGAAATGTCCATCGGGTACAGCTACCGCTGGCATTATGACCCTCTGGTGTGACCGATATTGGTTACTGGTGTACTCGGAGGAGGTCGATTTTGTACCCAGAAATGGTCGTATAATCCCGGCGCCCGACGCTCTAGCATAAAACCCGCAAAAAAAACGTGTACCGCACATACCGTGTACCGCACATACATACCCACAACCAAACCACCAACAACGCTCGCTCGTAGATGGGCACCGCCCCCATTGGATGCCGGCCCCTCTTGACGTGAGTCGGACTCGCTTGACGCGCGAGTTCGTTCGGTGTGGTGCTGATCAGTAACGGCACAGAGAGATAGGGGCACGGCGATAGAGAAAAACGGGCACGACCTGCCTCGTGCATCATGCTTCCGAGGCACAGGAGACAGACAGCGGTTAATTGGTTTCGCCGCGATCTACGGCGGATGCTGTCGGAGATTGGTGTCGTGTTGGTTTCCAAGTGTACCCCGAAATGGTGATAATCCACCCGGGCATACCCGTTTCTGGTTACTTCTCATCTTGCGTTGCTTGGTTGAACGGACGGGGTGGGGGTGCGCGACTCGGCTGCGCGGGTGAGCCTCCACCAGACTTGCCGCAACCACCATCAACGCATCACAGCATACGTACTGATGATACGGCGTGTCTTACTTGGATGGATGTATTCTAGATGTGGCGGTACATACATCGGAGATGTCTTTTTCTGTGATTACCAACTCTCCACTTCACAGCCGAGGATGAACGTCATTGTTTTTGACGCTCGCTTGCATCTGTCCTGCTATTCACCGTCCCATGCACAGAGGTGAACGTAGATAGAAAAAAAGATACAAGGGCTTGGAGCTATTCGCATCTGTGCTGCCTGTATTCAACTAGCCGTGAATGAGCATTGCAGGTTATCAACGTACTGTACCACGTGCATGCCAACACCAGTTCTTCGTTGTTTATCCAGCATTTGGTGCATCCATCAGTCAATGCTTGTACCCATCCACATGCGACTGTTCCTCTGGCATCCACCCGTGCTTTTCTTTGGATGCTGCAAACGTGCAGGACCCAGCCACACCTTAGCGAGCCAGTGACCGCGGTGGAGAGAACTGCCGCAGCGGTAGGCGACGCGGCAGGCGACGAAGACTTGAAGGAGGATATTTCCAAACAAATGTACGACGGACACGATATGTCAAGTCACGAAGTTGTGGTTCGGTCTTTGCTAGAGGTGCTGCAGGAGTTCGACGATGCAAGCGAGGGCGACCGAACGGTGAGGATGCGATTTCCCGTTTTCCTCACACCAGCCATATTGTTGTGAGTGGCCGATTCGATTGTGCAGTTTCCAGCTGCAGGATTTTTTGTTGTCATTCCGTACCGATAGTGTATGTGAGGCGAGGTGCACTGACAGTTTAATTTTCGATCCAAGGCGGCTGGTGATGTGGCCTGGTTAACCCCGAGTATGTTCGGCATTCACCGTGGAAATATGTTGTGGACACCTGCTCAACACGTGGTGGTTTCGCTTCTGCAGAGCCTAGAGCTATTGTACCCGTGTTTTGGGGGCTGATGCCCGCCCTCCCCCAATGTCACATACCAGGCTACCCCCTGCATCGCTAGAGCTACCGACGACCGGGTCAACCGTAAGCAGCAGCTTATTGTGCTGCACAGTGCCTTCCCCCACACGGACAACGATGCTGAGCACTTTGTGCTCGGAGGAAACTTCACGAGTGAAGCAACAACCATCACCAACGTCGAGGTGCGATAAGCCTCCCACCGTATGTCACAGACAGGGTGGTCTTGGGGAAAAAAATGTATTTTCGATGCTCGCTCGCATCCAATGTATCAGCAACAGGGATCTATTCGATATCCCCAGACTCGCAAAGCACCTCAAGCTCAAGAAAAGGGGTGAATAGCATTCCATTCCATGTGTTTGTTCAGGAACGGTAGCATATGTAAATCCAAACTGAACGACGCACCACACCTGGCGACATTCCATTCCATGTGTTCGTTCAGGAACGGTAGCAAATGTAAATCCGAACTCAACGACGCACCACACCTGGCGACATTGCATTCCATGTGTTTGTTCAGGAACGGTAGCATATGTAAATCCGAACTCAACGACGCACCACACCTGGCGTGTTTTTGGTGACCATGGTTATTTGTTACATCCGTTGCAATGTTCCCATGTGTCGCCTGGCCTTCAGCTGCCGGACGATAGAGCTTCTGCTCTCGACAGTCTCCTCAATGGGCACCTCGGCAAGGCCATCCTTCGAGCTCGGTCGCGAGGCGTGTCGTTTCTGTGGCAGGATGGGGCCCCAAGCAACGCCGTTGGTGGCGGTGGCAACGGGAGGGGGGGGACGAGCCAAGGCCGGTCTATCGTGCGTCGATGCTTGTCTGCAGCAGGCAGCTCGGGTATCCTCCATTGGGGACAGGTAGTGGGAAGCACAGGTTTGTTGCCCCCGTCTGCAGCGCTGGGACAGCAGCTTGCACCGCGAAGTGCTCGATACCGGGATGCGGAAATCAGGAAGGGCGGTGATGTGCAAGAGCGAGCGGATAAGGCTGTCGTGGCTGTTGCTCTCAATCAGCGTGGAGCCGTCGACTTGCACCTCGTGGCATCAAAGGTTTCGGGCTCTGCCGACCCACGCGATTTGTCCATGCTCTCGGGGGGCGGCGGCGTTGCGAACGCGGCGTTATCACCTTCAGTTGATGGCACTGCCTCCAACATCACCCCTTGGCGGCTGATGGGAACGATACCGGTAGACAAAGTTTGGCCTTCGAGTCTGTTGGGGCAAGGGTGGGGAACAACTCGAGTACTAAAAGCGGAAGGTGGGCGGGGTGCACAGCTATGGCGTTGCTTTCTGGGAGACTTGGTGGCAGGAGAGTTGGCTGGGGTGATCGCTCTTCCGCGGCGACTGTTTGTGTTCGATGCGCAGCCGAACAGCGGCGGCCTCGGACGAGCAGAATGCCTTCCCGAAGCCCTGACCGTGGCCCTGCTGGTACCGATCAGTGGGGAGTGCGCCGTGTGCTTCAGCGCGAGGGGAGTGGAGCCTACTGTCCCGGGTGGACAGGAGGCCGACTCTGGGCCACGTGCTGTTGACGGGAGAGGCTCTACGGGCTTGACGCACGAGGAGTCGCCTCTAGCAGCCCACGTATGCAACGGCCAATTGCAAGCTGAATCAGCGCTCTTGGGGAGGGGGAAGGAGGTGGGGCTTGCCATGCAGGAGGCGTCGCTCGCCAGGAAGAGGCGTCGTCGGGCCAAAAGCTTGCCGGGGAAGGGTGCACGTGCAATGAACAACTCAGGCTCATCGCTTGCGGGCGTGGGCGTGCAGGGGGCAGGGTCAGGTGGTGGGCGCTCAGCATCGCTCTCGCAGAGAGACTCCGGTTCGCTTTGCTTCACGGCGGAAGGCGCGAGTGGGGACGGAGCGGCCGCGTACGACGTACCGCAATGGCGGTTGGAGATGGCCTCTGTCACTTCTCACGGCTCTGCCAGCCCACGAGGCCTCCGGCTGTTCGACTCGACTCCTGGAGGCGCGGAGGATGACGAGCAGATGTCATTTACGGGGTCGAGCTTGGGGGGACCTAAAAGAGCGCTCTGTCAGGCACTCGAGGACGCCTCATCTCGTTCCTCTTTGCTCGGTCCCGACCCGGACTCGTCCTCAACGCCGGAAAGCATGGACGGGAGCGGATGGAGCGCGGGAACAGCAGCTGATGCAACGGTCTCGAGACATCGTGGTCAGAGCGAGAGCGTGTTTCCCGCCGTCGTCAACGCGGGCGAGGTTGAAACAGGCTTGTTGGACTCGGATGACGGCAGCGCGAGCGAGCTTCCATTGTCTCTCATGTCCGAGCCAATGCTGGCTTCTTTACCCAGAGGAGCGCTTCCCGTGGAGCTTGCTGCTCTGGCGGAGCGATGCGCGCGCAGTAATGCATGCTTGGCGCCGGCAGGAGAGGCCGGGATGACGAGCACGTCCTCCAGTGGTGGTGCCTGCGTTCGCACGGATT
Organism: Ectocarpus sp. CCAP 1310/34; assembly: GCA_902602495.3. Taxonomy (NCBI): domain Eukaryota; class Phaeophyceae; order Ectocarpales; family Ectocarpaceae; genus Ectocarpus; species Ectocarpus sp. CCAP 1310/34. The sequence goes on from CACKRE030005254.1 coordinate 138,117, forward strand.
TAGGCACATCGAAGTCGCGAAATCCAAACCCGCCGCATGTCGGGGCACGCGAACGCTTTGTCGAAGCCGTGCGGGCCTTAGGGCGGAGTAGGCAGGTGGCAGATTCCTCTACCGCTGTTACAGCAGTGGGAGCTTGTGCAGCGGAGGAAGCTGCCACTGCCTTTGGACTTGACGTGGAAGCGAAGAACCCGCTGGACCAGCACTTTGTTCCTGGCATGCAAGACAGCGGTTGTCACACGACTCAATTGGGAGGACAGAGCGGTTCGGTGGAGGGTAGCAGGGTCGACCCTCCGGAAGGAGCAAGTTGCCCTTTCGAGGATTCCATCAGGAAGGGGGTTGCGGGGCTCCAGTTGCAGTACCGCGAAGTGGTGGAGGGTGGGCAAAAGTCACCCGTGGACTTCGTCGTGTGCACCGTGCCAGAGGTGAGTCAGGTCTGGTCGCCCATTGCTGTGGAGCCATGCCTTGCCAATGACAAATGCACTATTCTAGAGGCACGAACTCCCGTTTGGTTGTATCTGTTTTGCATTTATTTCATTGTTGCACGTGTGTTATTCAACAAGAGTATTGGGTCAGGCAGCGCTACTTCACCTACGCTAGACAGCAGTCTGGACCACGTCAGTCCGGTCTTATTTGTCCGACGAGTGTGCTCCACCTGGCCGTGGTTCGTTGCCCATCTGGTCGTTGATGGTACCTGACCGTACCTGATTTCGCCTTCTCGCCGCGGCACTCTCCCACTAATGTCCAGGCTCTTCGTGACATTGCGGACTGCGGCAAAGACGTCATGAGCACCGGTGACTCCACAGACGAACAGCATGCGCGAGCATCACAAGTGTTGGCGGCGATTGTTAGCGGACTAACTTCAACACCATCGGAGCTCAGCGCCAAATATAGAGGAAAAAGAAGCTCTGGGGCATCATTGGAGGGGGGGGGGGGCGGCGCGTCGGCTGCTGCAGCAAAACCTGCCGTTCAAAAGATCCGCGACTATCAGCTCCAGGTACAGCTACAGAAGCGTTTCTCAGTTCGGAGAATTTGTCGTTTTTAACTCCGCCCGAGTCGATCAGAACTGAAAACGAACATGGCGAATGCTGAACTGACGATGAATGTTTGTACTTGTTTGGCAAGCCGATGGTGTTGTCGTCGCGTAGCGGTGTCTCTTACATTGACATCAGTCGGCATAGGTGTGATACAGTACCGGGGGTCTTGTTTCCTCGCTTTTCGTATGCGGCGGTTCGTATGTCTTACCGTTGCCACGCATCCGAGGTGGGAGTCAGTGTTCGCCGCTCACGACCCCGCTTCTCTCTACTTTTGTCTTTTGCGCAGGCGCTGTTGCTCTGCCAAGTCAACAGCCTTGCCATGGACCTTCCCGAGACTCTCGATTCCCTCGTTGCCTTCTCTTCACTCGCGGCGGGAGAGACGGGCGACCCGACCGATGACAAGGGTAGAAAGAGCAAGGGCAAAGGAAAGCGGAAAAAGCACAAGCGGAAAGGCGGGCCAAGCACACCAGCACGGCCGTCTGATCCACTTCCGAACTGCCGGCGGATGCGGCTCGTGGACTATCTGCAGCCCATCTCTACAATGCTGGATGCCTGCACGGTGACAAAGCCCCCCCCCGCTCCCGATGACGGTTGTGGAACGAAGGTCGACGGGGGGGTGGGCAAGGCGAAGGGGTTTGAATCTCGCGCTTATGACGGAACGCTTGCGGACTTCATGGGGCTCGCGCTTGTGGAACACTTTGCAGCACGGTTGCCTCGCACACTGGGGGCGCTCTTCGACGACTTCGAATGCCACCCGCCGGATGCGCTCACCGCCGTGTTGACAGGGGCACCACCAAGCGACAGCTGTGTTGATGCCAGCCGAGCCTTAGCAGAAGGGGACGAGGTTGGGCAGGCATCCTCGAAGGGGACTGATGGCGTGCTTGATGACTCGCACGCTGCCGCCGCTGGCGAGCTGTCATCATCGACAGCAGGTCAGGCCGCCTGTTCGACTGCTGTGTTTTATGTCGTTTCTCTATGTCAACACACATGCCCGCTATGTGGCTTTTACCGAGCGGGAAGCTGGTTTCGTATTTTCTCGCGTTTTGTTTGCGTGCTGTAACTTAAACCCGTCCCGCGAATTGGATCCGTGTCGCTGCATACACTCAACAGGAGGACCGCCTTCTACCTCGAGAGGAATTTCGTCAACGGCTGGTATTTTACTGTCGGATCGAACAGCCATGTCGCACAACCACTTCAAAATGTCAGGCGTCCTCAACGGCTTCCGCGAGGTGAGGATGTAGAGTATTATTGCTGATCCCGCGACCCGCATACATCCGTTGACGTGCTTGCAAGACAAATTGTGGGCCTCTTGTTTGGTGCACAAGTGACACGCCATTTTTTCCATGTCAGGACGTCACGGTCGGGGTTCGACCGAGAGGTTAGAGTGTATCGACTGGCTTGTATCACACGGAAATATAGCAGTGGAAGGTCCTCGGGCAGTTTTTTCACCCGTTCTGCTTTCACCGAGCAGAAGTGAAGAGCTGAATCTCAACGAACCGGTGCCCAGAGTACGCTTAGTCACCGCCATCACTGCACCTGCACTCGATAGGTGAAGCTCAAGGGGCCCACCGCACCCCGTGGAGGATTCCGCCAGAATGTTTTGGGAAGAGTGTCGGGGAACGACCAGGGCGAGCTTGCCGGGTCGGGACAAGACGGAGAATGGAGGAGGAGCAACGGCGGGGGTGGAGGTAGACGTGGTGGACGACGGTCACGGGCAACGAGAGACTCCAATCAAAGATCAGGTGAAGTGCCGTTTTTTCTTCGTTTTTTTTTTGAGTACCACGAGCAATGCTTCCCAGAATGTTGGTCGATCGGAAAACGGTCAGTCACCGTGCAGCGAATACTAAGGAGGCAACGTGAGGTAGCATGGCTTGGATAGAGCAATGCTTTACACCGCACGTGAGGTATTTGGTAGAAGACTGCCTGAAAGCCGTGTCCACCAAAAGTTTCGTGTTGTTTTCAAAGCCCTGAACGCTGCCGTATGCCTAAATGGTGACCAAGCTATGTTTGCACATCTTTATCGGATGTCCCCTCACATCTAACAAGGAACGGGCGCAATCTAGAATCCCGCTCGCTTCAGGCATGTGACATGCTCTTTTGGGGTGTTTCTCCCGTGCGTGCGAAGCAGGACCAAGGGAACACCCACAATCGCCCTCTACCAAACCTTCACCTACGGTGGGTGTTCGTCACTCTCCCCGGCTTAACCGCAAACGCCCGGGCGCTGACACCGATGAGAGTTACGTCGTTCGCACGATAACGGAGACTGCTGCCGCATCTGTATATACTCCAACTCGCAAGCGGCGACCGACAGCCGCGGCCGTGGAAAATGGCAGCGACATTGCTCGAACTCGAGGCGGCGTGCTCGTCGGTGAGACTCCTCGCAAACGACCGGGGACTGGTGCCGATACCGCTCGTTCGTCAAGCCGGCGAGGTGGTCGCGCAGGCCCGACAACAGACCACAACATCGCTGGCGCGGGGCCCTCGCCGCCTGTCGCCTCGGGAACGGGTCCCCGAAAACAACCGTCGAAGCAAGAGGGAAAGATCATCCCCGAAGAGGCGCACATTCCCTGCAGTCCGGGCTTGCTGATGGCTTCGCCGGCAGCTGCCCCGACGAAGCGGCGACGGGCCACAGCCTCAGGGCCCGCGAGCCCAACCGAGAGTCTTTTCGTGGCGGAATCGCCAGGAGCTTCGACGGGCAGTGCGCGCCGAAGCGGGCGGATAGCATCGTGGGATGCGGCCGCTGATTGGGACGGGGTATCTCGCCAGCTCATGGCGGAAAGCGCAATTAGCCCTAGTGCAAGGCGCAGAGGGGGGGTGGTGCCGGATACGCCTGCTTAGACCGATTATGTATCTCCTCCCGCGGAAGCTGTACAGATGTGCAGTAGGAAAATCGTGCCTGGATGTCGCCGTCCAGTAAGACTGGTGTTCGGTGTTTGGACTGCTTTGACGACCGGTTGTTTGGCCTGTTGCCTTTCGTGTATTAAGAAGCAAGCTCGTTCTTCGCGCGCTGTCGGAGGGATTTTATGATACCATTACCTTTGTACAATGTTCAGGGGGTCACCTGGCAGCCGAAACGGGTGATGTTGTCCTACGTGGTTTTTCAGCAGTGGAACGAGGATCGACCGACCCGCGTTTCTTTTTCCCGGGTGCATTCTGGTTGGGCTTGTCGTGGACTTGGTGGTTACGGTGCCGGTTGGTGAGCGCATGTGGGTGTTCCACTCGGCGGTGTGTGATCAAGCTTTCTTAGAGTACTATTATACTGTACCGGTGAAAACCTGAGGGTTTTGTGCCAAGGCCGTTCGACTTTGGCCTAGAATTGGGAACGACATTTGACGACATCCAACGACAACATAACAAACCTCAAGAACATCAAAAGCAGCAGTGGGACCTGGTGACCACGCCCTTGCAAAGATCGTTGCCCGGCCCCGTGCCTCTGCTGACCGGTTTGGAAACAAAAATTACAGCTGTGGTGTACACATTGCCGCAAGCCAACTCAACATCACTGGGAAACCGGGAAACCGGGAAACCACTAAAATCTAAATCTATACACTCGCTGGTAAATAGGCCGCGACTGTATTGTTCACGTTTTCATGCAGAGGAAGTCCGTCACCGCATGTCACAGGGCTTGTCCCAACGCTCGTTTGTACTGCATGTAGCCCTGAATGCCGCTGGTGACCCCTCACTTTATATATACGCCCTCGCACGGCCCTTTTGAACCTTAACCTTGGGGTCAGGTCAACAGCACATCACAACACGTCAACCTAAACAGGGCGCAGAAAGCGTGCACAACCTAGGGGGCGATAACCTTCAAGCGGCAACGAAAGAATCGCAATTTGTACCCACTTGGAACCTGCACCCCCCTGGTCTCAGGGATGCATCTGCAACGATTTATATCGTAGCTTTGAACGCTATATCTACTTTGGAAACATTCTGAAAACGACCCCAAACCGCCGTGCAACGGAAAAATATGCACTCAAGTTTGTACGGCGAAGTCGTGTGCTCGAGGCACGGTGTTGACGAATGACTCATGGACATTCTATCCGATACCATCTGCCGAGCTTCTTGTTGCATCAGCAGCGGTATCGTCGCCTATTTCACGAGGTTCGAGAAAGCCAGCAGCTTCCGCAGTTCCTTGATTGGCCTCTGCAAAGCCGTTGCAAAGCTCAGCCAAGAATTGGCGCCGGCTTCACGAGTTCCTGCACAATCATGCCGGTGACGCCAATCATCTACAGGCACATTGTTTTGGTTCAACAACGAGAGGGCACGAGGGACGTGGGTGAGCGAATTTGGAAACGATATCCAGGATGATTGCAGGGTAGGATCGTCGCCGCGACTGATCATGCAGACAGCACCATACCTTGAGAAAGCCACGGGACGTGTGGAATGCGTCATGCGGGTGATACGTTTTGTGTTCAGAGGCTCCAGGAAGAACTAAGCGCCTGGCACGTTTTCGCCAGCACTCACTTGTTGAGGACAACCCCCGCATAGCGTGAGCTGAATGTGACACCTGTTGCCATCTCACCCATACAACACATACACCCCCAAAGGACGTGCGCGTGCACACCCAGACAAGGATCCAACACTTGCCTGCCTTGAACAAATACGACGACCAACTACGCACACCACCGACGAATGCTCAGCTTGGCATGAAACACCACACAGCTGCCGGTCATGCTCTTTGTTAAACTCACAGCGAGGCGGCCGTGGTTAAGCTCCTTCGTCTTCATGACGTTGAGCTCATCCTCATCTTCTGGAGCAAGCCCCAAAGGATCGAATCCCAGGTCTCCCGGAACGTAATCTACTCGCATCCCGCCTTCTCCCGTCACAGGATCAAGCTCGGCAAACCCGATGGTTATTTGGCGGTATTCCAGCCAAGAAATTGCGAGCAGGGTGAGCGCCCAAAACTGTTGCAGCAGTCCAATATTGTTTTTGGTGCATGTAAGGCCACGTGCAGCAAGACGACAAGCTAGCGTTGAGAACAGCAAGAAACACCCACGACCCCCACATGGTGAGGCGTCTGCCGGTTGGGTGTATGGCGTATACATGCACACGCCCGTGGCAGGAGGAAAGGTGCAGATGTAGCCGTTTCTCTCGTCCACCTTTCGTGAGTCGGCAGTGCATCGCTCGGGCGCAAAATTCTGACGTTACCAATCTACCGTCACCACCGGGCACAAGAGAGGGGCAACCAAGAATAACCTCAATCTGGTGGCCCAAGCAACAATCAAGCCGAGCACGTTTCAATACTTGGCCACCACGATTCGTGTTCATCCGCCAGTTGTCTGCCTGCCTGCCGCACCTGGGGAAAGCCCGCCGTGATTTCCTCGAAGTGAAAGACGGCGGGGCCAATGTAGTCGGGCCCGAGGAACAACGGGTGGAAATTCTGAAAGCGAGAATCGGACGTGTGCGTAGGGAAGGCTGTCGATCAAAACAAGTGCATCAAGTTCGTCATCGAGAGCACGAGAGCACAAGAGCACAGCAAGAGGGTGGCGACGGACGGCCTCGCCGGCATGTACTTGTATGGCATGGCCGCCAAGAGTCGGCTGGAGCTGGAATTCATTCCCTGAAGAAGTAGCATTGTCTAGAGCGAAAGTTACAGCTAATCGCGCTGAACGGATGCAGACTTTAAGAATTGACGTTTTCGCCAGCAAAGAGTAGCCGCAGAAGCGAGCAAACTAGGTTCATTTTCATGGGTAGCTTGTTCGCAGTCACACCACGAGCTTCCTCCGGCACCGGGAGCCGACCAGAAAACCAAGCTGAAGGGACTCCACCAGAAACAAAACAAAATGGGAGGTCAACCAGTGCTTTAGTGTGCTTCTCTCAAAAGAGATTAACGATACGGGTAACAGCAGCAACTCGTACAGAGCTCTAGGGCTGTGGCTACTGCTGCTACAGTATTACACTAGATGTTGGAAAACACCACGGACGACGGTTGACCTAGCTCACCTCCGCAACGAGGACGCCGACGGACGCTAACATAGCCTGCGGAAAGCAAGCCAAACGAACATCGAAAGGCAGGGGAGGGGTGGGTTGGATTGTCGAAGTTGTTCTGTGTCGCCACCACATTCTGCCGCCATCACGAAGGTACGATCGGGTAGAAACAAGTATAAAAGGATTAGATGTACCAGCAGACGCCATGGATGTGCATCAACAACAACAGTTGACCAAGCATCTACAGAAAAAATAGCAGGAACGCAGTAGCTGCAGAAAAAAATAGCAGAAAACACAGTAGCAGCACCGTTTTCAAGCGAGCCAGCACTCGTGCACTGCATACACGCGGGAAATGCTAGACCAACCAAGTACGGGAAACATTTTCTCACCACGCGCCCGTGCTTGATCTCTGCTTCACGCCACTTCTTGATGTCTCCGGGGTCGGCCTCGGATGACAGACCAACGGGATCCCACACTTTCCCATCCGCAAAAGGAGCTGCAAGTAAAGCAAATTTGTTTTTTATGGCGAACGAGAGCAAACCGATGTAGTGCAATCTTAATATCTTCACAGGTTCAAAGCCGTCGCCGACAAACATCTTATGTCCTCGTACAGGCGGCTAGCGGCAACAGATGCCGTGAACAATTGACGAGAACGCATTTTCCAACGGATGCAGGCCTTCCTTTCACCACATTCGGGATATCGTACTAAATATGTTAGCAAGGCGGCACGAGTCTCGTTCTCGCTCGGTAGTCTAGGCGCTGTGTACCATTGAGCACAGCACCGTCCACGTGGCACATGCCCCCTCGGCACACGTCGACTTGGGTGCGACGGCTGGTCCGGTTTTCGAGTAGAAATTTGTCTCTTCATCAAGACGACGACACTATCGGTACGGTTGCTTGTATGCATAGCATCTGCAGCTTTCAAGAGCATGCCCCCCCCCCCCCCCCCCCCCCCCCCCCCCCCCCCCCCCCCCCCCCCCCCCCCCCCCCCCCCCCCC
>CACKRE030005254.1:146206-180242 GCA_902602495.3 Ectocarpus sp. CCAP 1310/34
CCCCGAAAAGAAATCCCTCACGGCATCGTTATTGTTTTTTCTGTCTCTATCTTGCCCACCTCCAGGGAGTGTAGACACGTAGTCCGAGCCAGCCGACATTCTTGCGGCGGTTGACGTTGGTCGAGCCGAGAGAGTTATCGGGGCGGGCACGATGAAGGCCTCGCAAGAAGCAAAGCACCAACTGGCCATGCCCACCAGTGCACCAGCAGAAGTAACCATCACGCACCTATGGGGGGGTGTAGGAAGAACGGACATATATCAGTTCGCTATTGTTGTTGCTTCGGCTTTGATTTCTCTGGCGGGATCGGCTCTTTCTCGTGCTCCTTCTGGGGGCACGCATAGAGTCTCGTCGGTACACTACCGTGCGCATCTGGAGCTCGCCCGGCATCCGTGGCATGTGCGCTCGACGGCTAAAGTCGCGGGGACTGTCTCTGTTTCCAGGGGAAGGTTTCCGTGAAGAGAAAGCTCGGCAAACCAAGGTTTTACCCACAAGAGTCGCCCCATTTGCGGTTCCTAAGAAACGAACAGACGAGAACTGGTTTCAAACAGGCCGTTCGTTGGGAACATGTACCTCGCCGCCAACGACGAATACATATGAAGCTGCTCAATTCCACCCACAAACCATCCCACGTTACTTCTTAGGCATATCATCTTGCGCCTAGCCTTGTATACATACAAACATAAAAACATACCCGCCAACAGGTCAAAGGTAACGCAGTGCGGGGCAGCACTCACATCTAGGGGTTTGTGCTGTGTCTGCCTCGCCCGACACTATAAAAGCGGGCCACGACGCATGTTGGGAAGGGATACATGCAGACCCGAGGAAAACGAGTTCGAATCAAGGCTGGCACCTTGCTGTTTTCATTTTGAGTCCTTCCATATATTTGGCGCCAGTCTACACGTTCATACACGTGTACTAGTATTTGACTTATCAACCGGGGTCACATCCTTCGCGCTAACCCCTTAACTTCCAATGCCAATGCCACCACAGAATCAAACCTCCTAGATGGCGACGTGTCAGTTGACCTATCGTCTACACCTTCGGGGTATTGCCACAGAATAGAGCCAGCTGGACACGCCGAACCCGCGTACAGCAGTACAAGGACTTTTTCATCCAGCTGCCTCCCTTGCACTCTACCCTCAACCCGTATGGTTCCCGTTTCTTAACACCCCTCGCTCTCTCATGAGAGGACGAGTCTGGTGTGTCCTCCACGCCACACAAACACGAAAGAACATGAGCCGTAGCGTTGAACATGGGGGCAACTGCAGCAGTACGCAGTACCGTCTGAGATTTGCTCTGTACACTGCATAATCAGAATGGAATGTTGACTGCTTTCGATTTTTGCGCTAGACTTATACCAACGACCAGCGACAATCCAGGTCAACGTTGGAGAAAACCGTCGTTTGCAGCTCTACGGTCGTTCTGCGAGCAATGCCGAAGGCACATGCTGTACATACAAATTTGCAGTCATGGCTTCTTGCGAACATGCGCAGATGTAGCTGCTATGAGAACCAATGTTGGAAGAGAGATAGACTACAACTGCGGAGATGGGTCGTTGGACTTTCAGTAGGCGATATGCTGGCCTTACAGTCGCACCCACCTCTATGCAGCCCGAGAAGTCCGGGCGTTGATCTAACCCTCATCCTATGCAGAGTAGCGACGTTTGAACTGACTTGAATCGACTTGACGTCGGGTTCATTTAAACACAACATGTCCCTCTACTGCTGTAGTAAAGACTTCAAACATTAATCATTTTGCCTCAAACTTACCTGCACCACTACTCGTACTCACCTCTTCAAGATAGCATTCGAAGTTTCGGTATGGAGTAGAAGCAAGGCGGTTAGGCGGGCGAAGTGGACTTGCTAACCTGCGGGTGAATCGAGGAGTTGGGTTTCTGACATTTCTGGAGGCGTGTCGGCGTTTACAAACTGCGGGGTGCGGGGTTGCACGAGGGCTGATGGTGTCCAAGGGGTCCTCCAAGTGGAAACCGTGGAACACCCCAGCCCCCCCACCCCCCTCCCACAGCCCCCCTCCCAGGCCAGGATTGACACGCAGGATCGTCACTTTAGGTGGCTCACTTTCAGCAGTCTTTTGTATGATAATAGGAATCAGAGTGCAAAATAAAACCAACATAATCTTCACTGAAGAATAAGCTTCCTTTCGCGCCGCATTCGAAAACCCATGAACTCTATTCATAGATAGTGTAGGCTTTGGCGTGGTCATAATATATCCTCCCCCCGTCGTAACGAAGTTTGAAGCGTAATCAGCGTGTGTTCCACAATTTCCACTAGCTCCATCTACGTGGGGTCCCGTGCGCGCGCGTGTCCGCGCGCTGGAAACGCGCGCGAAAAATGTTGGAAACCCCGGGGATTTGGTCAAAATGTCCCCAACGGGGACATGTAAGGCCTCTCTCCCCCCGCCCCCCCGCGCGACAAAGATTGACACGTAAATTAGGGGTGTTCCATGGTTTCCACTTGATTGGAGGGCCCCTTGAGGTGTCACGTTGTTCAATGACGTGTTTTCAGGTGCAGTCGACTCCGCTTCAAGAACGCTCGCTTTATTTAGGGAAACTCCCCGCTTTAAGGAAACCTCTTAGTGCCCGGCAGCATGTACGATAATGGGGTACCCACCTGATGTCTGCCGCATACACCCACCACACACCACATTGAGTGCAGAAGTAGCGACGCACAGACAGCAGAAGTAGCGAGCGGTCTATCTGCTGCTGCTGCTGCAGCTGTATTTGGGTGTTGGTATGGATAGATTCCTCCCGTCCACCGGCGGTCCATCTGATGCCGTCAAAAAAAAAGTCGTGCGTAACCTCGTCCTTCAACGAGGGCGAGATTATCTCTCGCTTGGAGGACGTTCGATCCTATTTGTACGCGAAGGGAAGGGAGGGGTGGAGAGTACCGTGAGAGGCAGTACCTTCTTTCTTCGAAGGCCGTTCATTCGTTTTCTCAAAAACTCAACAAAGAAGAAAGCCGTAGAGCCAAGCCGCGGGGGGGGGGAGGTTCAGGGAACTCTTCGCGATATGTGGAGGGAAAAAAAGCCGTCGCCAGAGAAGCTTTTTTTGGTCTCCGCCGGGACAGTTATATATATATATAAAATGTTTTGACAATAATATTGATCACGACATTTTGTTACAGATCCTACGACGAAGGATGTAGTCTATACATATTTTTTCTCCCATCATTGGAATCTCTCGCGGTCGTCTGCCCCCCCTCTGGCCCCTATCCTCTACTTCTTCTACTACTAGCTAGACGACCCAACCGGGGTCAGTCACATAAATAAGAGGGAGGGGCTGGACCCCCTCCTGCGGTTGGTTCCTGCCTGAGATATTATTATCGGGAGAAGGGTGCAGCAATCCCTTCCCTCGCGACTTGCGAAGTCGATTGATTATGGTTTACTAACAACGAGATTTCTTTGCAGCGCCTCGCTTTCATCCTAGACCACCAGGATATATTTAGTGAGAAAAAAACTCACTCTTCCGGGACTCGAACCCATGACCTGACCCTTATTATCAGGCTGCGAGGTTACCCACTAGTCCACCGGGGCGACCCACTGGTGTTCTTCGGTGCGACGCTGAAATTCGCTCGTTTTTTTCTAGTTTCACAAGAATGAGATAATAATGTATAGACTGTAGACTATTAATATTATACCTTAAACAAACGTCGGAGTTTTCTCCCCGGGCAGGGGATCGTTTCTTTTTCTGAAGAAACCACAACCAACCCCCTCGCTCGGGGGAAAATTGACGTACCGGGGAGGTTTAGTTTCTATCTTTCCAACGCTACACCATGGGGAAGCCCTCCCCATCGTGGGGAAGCCCCCCCACCGTTGGGAAGCCCCCCCCCGGGGGGTTGTGCAATATAGTGATGGTCCACACACCAAACACACGGAGAGTGGCGAACTAAGATAGAAAATAAGGTTTCCGAGCAGCAAGCGTTCAACAAGCAGAGGGAGGAGGAACGTATGTATGAGCAACGAAGGCGAAGAGAAAGAAGACAGCAAGGAGGACAGCAGCCGAGGGAGTTTGTCTCGTCCCGCAAGTGATTCATTTCAAGAAGAGGAAGGGCCCGCCTTCCAGTGACAAACGGTACACACACGTAAATCTCGCTCGAAGAGCACATCTATCTGCAAATAAATTAATTTTTCGTCCCATATCATGCATTTTGTGCACCGCGATGCAACAATCAATATCGACTCAGAAAATTAGAGAAATACATCCCCCCCGGCGGGGGGAACTCGTGGGAAAACTGGACCAGTTTTGGTGCATGTCGAGGAAAACTGTTAGTTCGAAGTACAACGTAGTCAGGCACAGTTTACCATAGGTGCGACTGCGGCAACTAGCCTTCCGTAGACATCATACAGAAAGAAGAGATGGTACTTAGCAGAGAACATGATGAGCACAGAGTTGTAGCGGAGATAATTTGGCAGGCGAGACTACTGTACCCCGGGGGGAACTTGAAATCCCCGGGGGAGTTTTTTTTTGTCAAAAACGATCTATCTACCCCGGGGCTAAATCAAAAATACCATGCTTCCAGGCCCAAAAGGAAATGGGGGGGGGTGTACTCATAGTCGTGCATGCCGTAGTCATTAGACCATTGACCTCGCAACCCTACAAAGCCGGGACGGAGCACGCCGGGTTCTCACCGGACNAGGGAGCGCTGCATCCTGCTAAGGGTGTTCGGCATCTTGTGCTTACTTCCAAAAGGTAATATGGAGGGAGGGAAAACTCTACTAGGGGGGGGAAACTCCGAAGTTTACAGTATGTCTACTTGACTTTCCTCCTTCCGCTGCCGGCTATAAAGTACACAAGTTGGCCAAGTAGTCTACAAACTTGTGTACTTGAGTTGTTTTCGACACGTCCCCGACTGCGGTACATCTCATTTCAAGTGTTTTTTAAATATGTTCGACGTCAACAAACGGTTGCCAGTCGTCTCGGCGATGCTGACATTTCGTACCACACCCTTCCTTAGCAAAAGACGCGTAGTTTGAGGTATAGCATGCCTCCATTGGCCCCGGGGATGATAAGCTATCGTCCCCTGAATTTTAAGGACCCAACCCCGCGTAAAGGACGCTTTTTTCGGGAAAAATCATTGGCGTCCTTAAAGCGGGGTCGACTGTCAGGATTTCTGAGTGCTCCACGCTGCTTGCTGTAAGCCCCGCGTGCGCTTCGCTTACCGTTGCCGTTCTAGACAGTGAAGCGCGAGAGGTTTTCATGTACCGTTTTGACTGCATGTGGGAGCTCGCCAAAATACGTACACGGTTCCTTGCTGCAACGAGGAAGGGAGGCTCCAGAGGCCAGGACATTTTTCCCGAAAAAGGAAAGCATGATGACCATCTCTGATCTTGACCGTTGTCTTACGTAGACTGCTATCCCAGTGCCAGATTGGGGTCGTTCGTATAAGCGGCTTGGCTGAAACGTCGTCGTCCTGGCAAGATAGGGCCCGCAGGCTTACACAGATAAAGAGACCATGCGCCGCTGCGTGTGAGTGTCGAGCATCTACTTGTTTTTGAATGCGACAAGGGAAATGATTGCTCCAAGTTGGCCGGTGGCGTTGTTGACATCGCGACGGCAAAAAAGCCTTGATCCACACGCGCGCGAGAAGGAGAACACGAAAACTCGCCCATGCGATGGTCGTGCTTGGACGAAAAAAACAATGGAATGGCAAATCTTCGAGTGTACACCAGTGTAGAGTCGTTGACAGGTCTCTCTTTGTGAGTAATCTACAAGGCGACGTTACATCTAACTCCGTGCTTCGTGTTGCACACACCGGCACTCTCGACCTCGATATAAACATAAACAGATCCCCATTCATCCCCCCTTCAATAACATGCTCGGCTCCAAAACCGGAACGTCAGTCGCATCAGAGAAAAACCTCAACGGCGAACGGTATCTATCGTTGTCGAGCAAAATAGGCTTGCTCCAGAAGCAGGCCTATAGGACACACGACGCAAAGTCAACGGCAGGCTATGTCTTAAGCAAGTTCAACTTCATGGCCGCTGTATCGGGACCGCTGTTGGTTACCACTGAACACCGCCATGCGCCTAGGACAGACATGCGCTTTAGGACACGTTCTGCGGCATGCAGGGGTGTAACCCTGCTTTTCCGATTGTCGGCACTCTTCTTTTCGCGATGTGTTGGCTAACTCGAGTTGGATATAACTTATCTAATAAGGGCCCGTTCGAGATGAGCAGGTTATCACGCCGCGGACTTAGCCTCCTTTTTCCTCTTTTTGGCTTCTTCTGCCTTCCGCCGCCTCAGGACGTCGTAGTTGTACAAGCGCGCCGTGTTCACCTCCACGGTGATGCTCTGGTTTCGCAAAAACTCCAAGTCTTCCTGTGTTGTTTTCTGTAGGACACAAACGCCGCGCGCGGTATAGGGCACAACATCAAACTGAGGAACCGACAAAGAAAACCCCAAGCCGGCTTTGGCGAGCATCGGGGTCTGCTGCTTTGTACGGCAGCGCTACTGTATCCGTACAGGGCGACAAAGAAAGGAATTGGCACTGTGAATGAACCGGATGGGGACAAGCGCTACCCCGATACTTGGGTAGTACGCTCCACCTCCAGAGTCACATGTCAGGGAGTCGAGGGATAAAGACTGGAGTACGTTAATTAACTGGCGATAGTGTGCACCAGATGAAACAAAAAAACAAAAGGACTTGCATACTGCAATCCATGCCAACTGCACGTCCGGACGCTGCTCGACACACCCGCATTGGCAACGCTGAAATCTGTGCTCCCATCCACACAGGTTGCTTGTGGGGGCGATGCGACACTGCATCACTTCGACTACCACGTAACCAAAAGTAAGACAGCGTATGCATACCACGAAAAAGAAAGAATGTTGAACAACTCAGCAGGCCGTAACTCAGATGTGGTACATGATTTAGCCTCAAGGCGAATACTCACTTGTTTCTCCAGGGCAGTTGCCAAGTTTCTCTCGAGCAACTCCAAAGCCTCCTTGTATGTGTACTCCACCATCACCGATGCCTGAAGAAACACGGGCCCACCAGACCCACACCAAGCCAACACCAAACGGAAAACATCAATATATGATTTAATTGGAGTATGAGGGGTCCGATGGACAGCAGCGGTGAGCTTGTTTGAATGTTCGAATACACAATGGCGCTGAGAAAGTGCAGGAGTAATCATGCAGAAGCGCACAACCATTACTTTAGCGTACAAGTCTGTTTTGAATTGATGTAGTCGGTAACGACATTAGTCTGAGCGTGCTTCTTCCCGAGCGTCAATTGAACGGCTCCGCCCCTGTGGTGTGCAGATGGACAGTATTAAACGAACGCCAGCGTAGTTGAGCATGGGGTTTGGTGTCCACCTGACGTTTTTTCGAAGCGAAAGATGTTTATTTTAAAACATACGCAAGCGCTCGCACCCAAGGCAGCGAATTGTTACTTCACGTAGTACAGCCGATTGCACAATGAACCCAACAAGCTAACCTATGCCTAATGTACATCGCTTGAACACATAACGATACACCCACTGCTGGGTTCAAACGTTCAAACGTGCTTTGCTAGTGCTACATTCGCCGCTGCTCAATAATACACTCACCCCAAGCCAGATGCATACCCGGCCGTCACACTTGAGTTCTGCTTTTGCGAACACCGTGTCGGCTAGGTTATAGTTAGTCTTGACGGTTTCCCCCTTGTCCTGACAGAGAGAAAAGGGGAGTGCGGGAAGCGAATTTGTAGGAATAAACCGGAAGTAAGCACATACGCGAAATAATGCAGCACAACATCCTTTTGAACATGGAATTCCAACCACATTTTATCATCTTGAGACCCGATGCATGCTAGATGACGTACTATTACGCTGTATCGCTGGTTGGTGGCCACGTTTGCGTGTTTGCTCCTTCGTTAGTGGTCTCTCCACCGTGTGCCTTTTCCTGTCTCTTATTCCTTGTTATTTTCGGCCTGGTCCCTTTTTGTCCTCGCCCTTTTTCTTTTTCTTTTTTCTTTTCTGTTTCCTTTTATCTTTCTCTTTTTTCTCTTTATTCTCTTTTTTCTCTTTTCCTCTCTTTTTCCGTGTCAGATGGCCTTGTCCCTTCTTGCGTTGTCTAGTACCAAAATTGAACCAAGGGGGTGTACCTCGTTCTCTATGGCCCGTGATGCTGACTCCTAGTCTCAGTTATCACCTCGCATAGCGCGCAGAGGGAGCGGAGGACTCCAGAATATCTGTCGTTGATTTCTGTTGACTTGTGGACCCCTCGGGGCCAGTGTATTTGAGTGTACCTTTTAAGGGTAATTTAGCCTGTGACCACGGGAATCGACCGCGTCAAGCGTTGCATCAGTACCGACATATGAAGGTACTGGGTAGAGAGAGATCGGAACGGTTTTTAATGTGAAGACAACAACAACAACAACAACAACAAGATATGGTGACAATCACTACACAGTGTGTTGACGTTAACATGCCATACCTGTCGTTCCTGGAGGTGCCTGACGAGCTCGAGCGAGCGCTCAATTTCCGGCACCTTGTCCTTCATGGACTGCTTGGCTTTGTCCATATTGCTCTCCATCAGCTTGTACTTGCTGCGCAACAGAAAGGGACAGTAGAGAGATGAGCGAACTTAGCGAAGACAAAAAAAACGATTCCCATTCAAACAGTACATAGCTCTCGAAGTGGAAAAAATCCACTTCAGCGTGACCCTGGTGTGTAGTGAAGTGTGATTGTGCGGGAAAAAACATGGTATGAAACGCACGAAAACAAGGACGAAATGTCTTCGCTGTCGCTGAGTGAAACCATCCAAAAGGTTTGTGCTGTTGTGGTAGGTGCGCGGCTGTTCGTTCGTGGCTAAGGACGGAGACTGAGGGCGATTTCTCACGCATGGTGTTTTCTGGGTTTTGGATTTGGAGGGGGGTCCTTTTCTCAGCCCCAAAACGTATTTGGGCTGCTTACGCGAAGGAAAATGGCCAATTCTCACAGCTTGAATTTTTCTAAGGATTCCGGCCGGCCTGCTTCAAAATTGGCCCATTTTCTGACAGCGATCGGGCTGGAATATCGTTGTAAGAAATGGGCGGAGGTCACCCCCTGGTCACACCCCGATCGTGCCAGAACGAGGAACCACCCCGTCTGCTGGCCAAAAAGAGGCCAGCATAATAAGGTCAAGCACAAACCCTCTGCAGGTATCCAAAATTCAGGGCGTTCTGCGTCGTGTTGGCCGCGCACGAGCCGAAAACGTCAACCCTGCCACATTGCTCTGCTAACGTTCTTGCCTTTCGGCCGAAAACAGCCGTTTGTGCGCCTGCTGCATGTGTCACCACTTAAAAACGCACGCCAGAGAGAGGCTTTAGGCCGTCCACATCCACAAATTGCAGGTCATGGCGTGTGGTCATACACATACCCTCTGCTCGCGTCTCAGAAACAGAGCGTATTGTCCAGTTTTGAGTGCACACGGCCTGCAAACGTCAACCGAAGTGTGTTTCGGTGTTGACTTTTTTTACTTTTTTTCTTGTTTACCGCGTGTATGCTCTGTGTGTCACCCGCTACCAGTCTAAAACGCATGCCAGAGGGGGGCTTTAGGCCGATGACATCCGCAAATTGCAGGCAATGGCGTGTGGTCATACACACACCCTGCGCTCGCGTCCCAGAAACAGAGCGAATGGTCCAGTTTTGATTGCACACTGGCTGCGAACGTGAAGCGAAGTGTGTTTGGTGTTGACTATTTTGGACGTTGCCCTTTTTTTCTGGTTGCTCGTAGTGTGACCTTTCCACAACGCATGCCAGAGAGAGGCCTTTGGCCGACGACATCCACAAACTGCAGCCAATGGCGTTACACATGCACTCTGCAGGCGACCCAAAAACAGGGCGCTCGGTGTCTTGTTGGCCGCACACGAGCCAAAACCGTGAACTGAAGCATGTTGTGACCCACAAATAATTTGAATCGGCCTAATTTTTCCCTAGAGAAAATCATATGCCTCGAGGAACCGTAAGAAGGTCGCTTGGATCTGGATAATATTCATCGTGCAGACCCCCCCCCCCCCCCCCCCCCCCCCCCCCCCCCCCCCCCCCCCCCCCCCCCCCCCCCCCCCCCCCCCCCCCCCCCCCCCCCCNAGAATCAGACTAAACACATCAGCTACCCAGTCATCGCAGACACGCGTTGGTCGTACTTGTGTATATCGCAGCACCGTCATGTATGCATAACAACAAGCCGAACAGGCACCTTTAGGCCAGGTAGGACACAACCAAAACTCGGTTTGATTTTCGGATCGATGAAGATTTTGCAGGCTCAGCACCATGCTGTGCAGACGAGTCCATGCTAGTCAAGAGGTACGTAGAAGCGTGCTCTATTGTAGGAGTGTTTGCCACGATACCGGCAACGCACAGTAAGTCTGAAGGTAAATACGGGATGGATCGAAAGGCGACACGCGCACGTGGAAGGTTCGACTGTAACCAAGCACTGCTGTACAGCGCCCACCTGTAGAGCTCGTTGAAGGCCCCGATGGGAGTTTCCACCTCTTCTACACCTAGTCGCGCCAGGAATTGGACGACATCATCCTGAAAAAAGACGGAGCAGGGAAGAGCGTGCGCGAAATATGCGATCAGTCTGGAGTCTATATACCTTGTTTGCAATTGGTTGTTGGTTGCCATTTTGGCAGTCTGCAGGAGCGTCACTACTGAACAAAAAGGGGTATGCCTTGAACATCATGGGGTACGTTTGTGAACAAAATGGGGTCCTCCAACAAGCTCCCCTTTTCCAGGCCCTAGTTAACGCTGTTCCTGTGGACGAAAGCAAAAAAAACAGTTCAGCGTCCTTTCTCAGAACCTGGCGCATGGGGCTGAAGCGCTAAGAGGTGGTTTTAAGGCGCCTACCCGGCGTCAGGCGTTGCGCCCCACACCGACAAAAAGTGTACCCCATTTTGTGCCCAAACACGCGGGGTATACCCCATTCTGTCAATTGTGCGAAGGTGTACCGATTCTGGTAAAAGTCAATCGACAGGTACCCTGCGAATCGGGTCCTCCTCAACACTGTTCACCCACAGAACTTACCCTCAACTGGGAACGAACCTCTCGTGGCCAGGACGGGTAATTCGATGGAAGTGTCACAAGGTTCTTTGTAAGATCGACTCCACGACGGTGCTCTCAGGACTGATACACATTAGTGTCCATAGAAAAATGTCCAAGTCATGAGAAAATATGTGCATCCAAGGAGATTCGAACAAGTTTCCTGCTGGCGCCATGTGAGAAGGTGTACCGATTGTGGTAAAAGTCAAAGCGTTGCGGAGTGTGGCTGCTAGCATGAATAGGATACATCTTATTGTTGATAGGATGCGGGTTGGTTAGGAGGTAAACCTTCTGACCCATCCCCCCTTAGAATTGTCTACTCTGTGTGCCCCTTGAGTTGGATTCCCACTTCATCTCAGACCCTTCATCTACCTCTAGGAGCAATCTACCGTTCACGGCTTCGCCTCCTTTAAACTTGGCGTCAGCGGCAGGATTCAGCCACAGTCCTTGGCAATTGCCCAAATAAAACCCTTGCTATAATAGGCCAATGACCAACGGCACAAGAGCCTTCAAGACAAAAAGACGGCAGAATCGATTGCTGTGTCTAGACGACGGAAGTCACCTACTGTAGCTTTGCCGCGACATTCTTTCCTCATCGTCGATGCACACCCCAGTGTCAACTTGAGGAAGGCTGCAGCTCTTTCGCCCGATCTGCACATTCAAGTGCATTTGATGATACGAGTGAATGTACAGCTGCAAACAAGAAAAGCAAGACGGCCAGAGAACTAGACCAGTTGTTGGAACTCACACTGCGATTAGGCGCGTAAAGGATATCGAAAAAATATGGTCTAAACGGAACAGCTATGGTCGGTGCAAAAAGCTGTAGCGATTTGTCCAGTTCGATATATGTGGTGCCATGTTGGGCAAAAAGGTGGTCGTCCGAGGCGCGCGCGTGAAAAACGCAATATCCACCTACATTAGTGGAGTGACGAAGGAGAAGACAATTTGCTTGAGAAAAGGGGATGCACTGGTAGTGCAGTAGAGCCAGAGTATTGGTCGAATAATCTGAGCCCCAACGGATCAAAGTGTTTTACACGGTCACAGCCGTACGTTGCTTAAGATACCACACACCCCCCGCGCGCAAATCTAACAAGCTTGATCGCGCTGCGCGGCAAAAAAAGGCGATGATGCCGAAAATGGCGGCGTTGAGCCCGTGTCAACCCGAGCTTTCCGAAAATGTGTTGTACATGCCATTTAATTTTGACGTCCGTTCCGCGGTGGAATAGCATACTAGGACGTTTGAAACGGGTCCGTGGGGCTGTCCATGGTACGCTCTAAAATCAAGACATCGCCCTTTTACTGCGCAAATACAACACACTGCGTAGTTGTGATTTTGGTGTGGGAAACCACCTACAGCGATGATGCTGCAATTCCTAAAAGCCCTGGGTCTGATGACGCTTCTCGGAGCTCTACACGACAACCGTCAATGTCATGAGATAGAGGATTACGGCGGTTGGTTGTCTCGAAGGAACGCACTCACGATGAAGACCACTTCCGGGATCCCGCGTGGATTCTTGCGCGTGACCAATAATGCTGTGTCCACTTCCTTCTCGGGGGCTGCTTCCGCCATCGTAATCTCCGATATAGTTTGCAAGCGTCCTCCTTTCAATTACTTCACACTGTTGGCCAGCGGCTGGGGCAAGCTGCTATCTCCCGCTGCTGGCTCGATGGATGTGCTGGCTGTGTCTGGTGTGCGGTTCAAAATCGGAGCGACAGCGGGGGGGCGGGACGGTGGAGCGGAGCGGGGTATCCCCACATACCTTCCAAAGCGCGCTCTGCGCGTGCAGAGCCCATTTTTTTTTGAAACGGCCGACATTTTTGTTGCGCTTCGACGCTTCGACTATTATTGAAGCAACCACGCTCGAACCTCTCGTGCAATGGCTTTAATAACACACCCACCCAAGTCCATTCTCCGGGAGGCACTGTAAATTCTTTCGATGGGTCATTTACAGACGGCTTGTTGTGGTGATGCAACACGAACATTGGAAGGAATGCGCAAATTCAGAGATGTGTACATGATTGTACAGCACGTCGGGTGGGGCGTGCGCTTAGACTATGTTTGTAGAGCTAAAGCACAATAATATGCAGTTCTCTCCGTTTATAAGGGGCCGTATACGAGACCGTCTTGCCCGGGATACAGGTGCACACGATCGTATACCTCATTGCATGCCGAGGAAAACGACATAGACAGGCACGCATGCATATATATTGTGTACCGGAAGCCAAGGCAGAACAGACGCCTGCGCCATCCGGAGGCATCCACTGCACTTATAATGATAACACACATACATACATCAAGACGTATATTATTTGTGTGATCCAAAATGCATATTCCCGACTTCTGTACCTCTTTCTTCTTCGAACGCGAAGTAATATGCGCACAACAATACTTGTATCTTTGTAAAACAAGTAAGATTGGGATGAAGATATATCCAAACCATTTTAAACGGCAGGACACTTCGAAACACGTCGAGCCAGGGCACGCCCAATCCACTTGCCGATTACTTCGCAACGTTCATGGACATTGGTGGAGGCCGTGATGGGAGAAAAATTGATCGACGAAAGGTCCCTCCCCACAGCGCATTGGTCATTGGAGCGGCTTTGCAACAAGCGGCTGGACCTGATCCAAAAAAAATGTCTGGGCGACAGCCGAAAGCATACGAGATGCATGGACTACATAGTTCGCGCCCCCACTTTCATGGGGAGAAGAAGAACCGTCATTCTGGTATCGAAGCCCTGTTCAAACTAAATTATGAACCAACCACCATATATTGCCTTTCTCCTCCTGGTCAACCCTTCTCGTGCCCCCTCCCCCACTCCCGTGCACATGCACGAGGAATCGATGTGTTCGTGTGCCGCCATATTTCGCATGACAACGAAGTTGCCAACGATTGAAAGTACACCCCCAACACGCCGCCGTGATGGTGTTGCTATTTCTATTTGCTGCTTTTGGGGTACAGAGCCAACCGATGACGTACTACATTATCTACACACATAATCCTTCCCTTCCCTAAGCCTGACGGCCAGAGCTAAACGACCGTATCAAGCTAGATTCACAACCATCACACTTACAGAAAACAGACGCCCAAGTGTGAGCGAGCAGCGGACCGACCGCAATCAAAAATCAAATACCAACTGCGACTGAGGCGAAAGACTCGCCCCATGCTGATAGTTGGCTAAAGACAAACGAGGAACAACGTAGATAGTTCGATAACCTTCTACTCACACAAGCAAAGTCCTTCGGATTTCGTACTCTGGCCTTGTCATGTCAACAATGAGAAAAAATAAATCCCTGCCATACGCAAGAGTACAAAAAAAGACACTCACACACTGCTGTATCACCCATCTTCGACGAAACGTTCGGCCGAAAAAAAAGATGTCGTACACTACTGTGTGTACCGCTACAGGATGGCACACACGCACGCATGAATCAACAACCAAACACGCATTGTCGACCGAACTTTCCTACCTGCAAGCCCGATAGAGTGTCTAGAAGTCAAAGTAAAACGCATCGTCGCCGCAATGGCGAACGAAGCAACAATATTCCAACACGAGCACCCCTAAAGCCTCATTCGCGCGCATTTCCTGGGCGCTTCGTGCTACGCTATAAACTGAGCCAACCGGCATAAACTTCCCTACCTCTCACATTCGTGTATCAACTCCACTAAGGATGAAGTTGTTTCCAGCGTCCGCGAATCGACAATATCTATGGCGCAAAATATATACCAACGCTTTAAAAATTATCTCGGGACGACAGCTTTCACAGTTTTCACCGGAGTGGCGATGAAAATTGTGCCGCAACAGTACCGTCTGCACTAATTTAGTTAAGGAGCGTGAGCTGCCCGGTTTCCCAGGAGAAGCTTCTGCGGCAGTTGGCCGTTCTTGGACGGCGGGTAGTGAGCACGTCGTTGCCCTCGCCCCCTAATCAATGTAAAGAAGCTCAGCAGCCAAGGCGGCCGGTCACTGAAAAGGCGAAACTGACGCAATGTCTTCGCGGTACCTCCCGCCGTTCTGAATAGCGCCGATACATAGGCAACCACGACGGTTGTACAGTGGGCAATCCGATGGTTAGAAGAAGCGGACACAACATTAACAATGAGGGGGGAACGGTGCTGTCAAGTCGCCAAAAAACAAATTGCCACACACAGGTTTCGATCGACAAAGCGAAGGGTGACACGAACTTTCAGCAACCCCAAGAAATAGTGCGTACCTTCTTCAGGTAGCCGACGGGTGACTGTCCCAAGCGCGCGTTGGCACAGGCGCGTGAACGCTGTCGCTGTCACCCCAACGCGCGCGCTCTCCCTCCCTGGGGAAATCCCACGGAATAGGATAGGCTGAGTACATGGACGAGTTGGGCTTGGGATCAAAGTAGCGGAGGCGAAACGGCGGGGCGGCCGCGGCCGCCGGGCCACTGGCCATGCTGGCGCTGGTGCTTCCGCGAAAATTCGGAGACACCATCGGTCGTCCGGGCTCGATCGGGTCGTTGGACTGCAACCTCTCTCGCTTGAAAAGGGGGTATGGGTCACGCTCGGAGCCAGGTTGAGCTGCAGGGTAGAAGAAGGGCCTCGTGTCCCCCGACTTGGCGTGGCAGTCTGGTACGGATACGGGATAGGCAGCGTGCATTGGGTCAGCGGGACAAGGTTGATGATCAACAAGGGGATAAGAACTTTACGCTCGTCCGGGTTAAGCATAACACGGAGAAATGGACGAGACATCGATTGGTGCATGCATACCATGAGTTTTCGTCCTCACCTAGCTCGGCGTTAGAATGAGACGGCCCTCGGCCGGCGATAGGCCTTGCCGTGCCGCGGTGGGTGCTCTCGGGTTGTCCGGCTTGCTGATACGGAGCACGGCCGGGATCATGGTCATTCCCTCGCGACAAAGAAGTTCCGGCGGCTGCACAGCCGACGCTGAGAGCGCGTTCCCTGCTAGCGAGCATAGCGAGGTGCGCCAGCCCCTGCGCCGCTTCGTGGATGCTCGGGATGGACGCCGACCTACCCGAGGAGTAGTCGTACGGCGTGTTGCCTGCCAAGTCTCCCACGGAGGAGCCGCGCTGAGAGCTTCCCGAGCTCATGTACTCCCTGTCGTCCTCTCTGTGATGAGAGAACGAGATTGTGCGGCTTAGTGGGCACGAACTTCGGCTCGTGAACACATGCACCACTCACCTGCTACTGGATACACCGTTTTCCAGGAGGTGTGTCCATCCTATTCTGGGGCGGAAAAGGCAAAGTCTGGGTTTGTGCATCGAGTTCTCGCTTGCTTGTATTCGTTCTAAGGGGCCCCCTGGTGAAACGCAAATCGTTGTTAAACAACAGAGTACTTTCTCTCACATCCCCGTCATCCACGCACGGCCGCGCTTCTTGTCGCTGGCCGTCCCATCGCTCGACACATCCTTGTCCACTAGTTCGTTGACATCGCAATGGATCTCGCAGAACTTTCCTCGCTTCTTAGCGCTGCCAGGGATCACCACGCGGTCCTTGCGACAGCTCTTGACAGCGCAGCGCCTGTGCTTGACGTCTACCATCCCTTCCGCGCGGTGCTGCGCGCAGTAGCGCGGGCCGCCCTCCACGTGGCCAAAGTGGGGGTGCTTCCTGCAACCTTCGGCAGCACAGGGCTACAATAACATTGGAAATCAGGAGAGTTGGGTACCGCACGCAAGGCCAACAACAGGCACGGTGAGCGGGGTGAGGTCGAGGACGTTGGTGGGCATATCCATCAGGTCTGGATTTTAATAACTTTGCAAACATGCTGACACACTTACCACTCCTTCAAACGACGGATTGCCATAAATAGCGTGACATACTGGCTTCCCATGTCAATAGCGTTGGAGAAAAGCTGAAATGTGTCTGCCGGGGAGAACAGGGCAAAAATAGGTGTATTTTGATATCAAAAGGGCGAGACATATTATTGGTCTTAGTCGATATGCTTTTTTGTGGTTATCCTCGCTACCGAGACTGACACCGCCGCAGTCATTTGCGAGTAGGTAATTGGTGAGTGACGTACTCATATGCGGTGGATCGAACACACATGCAAAAAACAAACTAGTGAGAGCTTCCCGTCTTTCGTTGGTTTTTGTTGGTTACGTCCCGTGTGGATTATGGCGCTCACCGTGTAGAGAACGTCGACCATGCCCTCCTTTCGGTGCTTGGAACAATACTTGCCCTTCTCTCCGGGCAGAGAGAAGCGTGGCTGCTTCGAGCAGTCAGGCCCGGCACATCTTCCTCCATTCACGTTCTGCATACCTAAGTGAGAGAGACGTTGAGGGTATTCGAGCGGTCGCTCGGTGGTTGCATGTGCCGGGTAGTATACGGCATTATCCTTGAGCTTGACACTTGTTGCTCCTGTACAGCAGCAGTTCTTGCTGTGGGGTGGCTATGTATTGCCCGTAGGCTGTAGTCTACTCGTTTATATCAGCAATAAAAGATGCGGATACCACATCGGAAAACACGAACATGTGCGTAAATCGAGGTATGTAGATCTTGGATCCATTCCATCCTGTAAATCCAGGGGCGGTGTATATATCTACATGTGTATGAAAGAACGGATACAATCTACAGCACAAGGTTCCTCAATATCGATCTGCTCAGTAGACAAAACGAAATCCTCTTTGCGGTACGACTCAAAATACGTTCTTTACCGTTATCAAGCCCGGAACAAGATACAGCTTATTGCAAGTGGGTGTTCGGTGAACGTGTCCTTCTCGTGAGCAATTAACTGCGTATAGAATTGCCGAGATTCGCTGCGGTTCCGCTGTCGAAACCTGGGACGGTCGTTGTCCAATGTCGCTGCTGTTGTGTATTGGCCTTACGGATACGCCGAGTGGCGCACCAATAGATTTGTTTCGGTACATTTCCTAATCAATACTCACACAACACAGAAATCTTGCAATTGAAATCTTGTCAAGAGCTCACCAGGGGCTTTGTGCTTGGTGCAGTACTGAGCCTTGCTGTTCGGATCGATGAGTCGGCTCACACCGTAGTGCGGGTTGCGGTAGCATCCTGGCTCGAGGCAGCGCTGAAGTGTAACAATGGCCGCAGTATCGAGGCGACAGGAAAGAAAGTGTGAAAAGACGTTATGAAAAATGCAAGATGTGCCAGCGAGGTTAGGCTTCGACGACATCCTACGCGAGCCTTGACGGCCTACCCGGCGAACCGGCAGAATAGATTGGAATCCCACCGCTCGCGGTTTCGGTTGGGTATGTATCCGATCTCGAGGACAGCAGTTAATATCCTCTCCGCCTTGAGCCCGCGAGAGCAACAGCAGTAGTTGCGGACGTACTTGATAACTCCGTTGTGCATAGACTACGTCAACATGGTCAACAACAGACGAAATCGCTGACCACACGGACCGCTAATCTTTGCGGGGCGTGCTAACTTGGAGTAATGATGCGGTTGACAAGTGCGGAATCTGCTGCGCCTGCTATGTTGTGCTCTGTTGCTGTTTACCGGTCGTCGCGGACAGACACACACACTCCGCCGTCTCTGCATCTCATCATTGTTTACTCGGCGCACTCGGTGGGTGTAGGTGCTTGAGAGAGAGAGGGAGAGACATGGTGCGGGTCACTACTGGAGGGAGAGCATTTGCAATTGGAGAGTGTGACAGCAGCAGTGACAGGAGCAATATTCGCATGCCCGGTCACCGCCTGTGTGTGCACGACACACATCATTTAATTCCTTGGTCGTGTGTTTTCTCCGTCGACGTGCACGGGTTTTAGCAGTATGAGCTGTTTTGCAGCAGCAACAGCTGTGAATACGCGTGACCAGAGTCCCAGCCAACGGAAGGCATCCGCTACTACTCGCACCTTGTTCCTCATGTTGACAAAGTCCCTCTTCTTATGGACTTCACACGCGTGCACGTCCGGTTGCAAAGGACTCGCGAATGGCGCCGGAGCCAGGCAGCTCTGGATGAAGCATCGCTTGCCTCTCTTCATGGCGGCTGTCGGGGAGGATGTACGTATGTGCAGATAGGTTAGGCTCCGAGCAATGAGCTGCGAGCTTTTACCTCGCTCTGTCTGGAACTGCTGGACTGAAATTGCTCTTGCTTGTGCTTGTGTGTGCTTGTGTGTGCGCGCCGAAGAAACCTGGTGAAAAGATCGACGCCAATCCGTTTCTGGTTGTTGTGCGTACCGGGTCGTTTGGCGTCGTGGATAGGATCACACTTGGAAAATTGTGGGTAACTTTTTTCGCGCGCAGCCGACTGCAGACCGCTATTGCTGCTGGTGCTGCAGGTGATATCCTGTAGACTACGCGTAGACTTGAAGTAAGTTCGAGGGAGTGCTTTCCTTTTCATATTCGCTGTCACTTCTAAAATCAGCTGTCTAGTGCACGAGGTTGATCCTGATGCCCTGGGTTCTTTGGACTGCAGCAGAGCACAAACACATCATGCTGCACGCTCGTGTAGTTGTAGATTAGACTAGACAGAGACAAGATTTTTTTTTCTGGTTCTTCCGGTGGTTCTATGGGAGGTGCGTGGCGTTTCTCGCCTTTCTGCCCTCGCGCCCTAGCATTGGAGGCAAGTACATGAAGGGGTCAGGCAGGATCTGACATTATACGAAAAAAGAAAACATGGGCTCGCGTTGGGTGCAAACCGACCTCTGGATGTGGTCTGTAGATCCAACCCTGCCAAGTGTGCAAGCGCGTCCGAGAGGAAAGCGGCGGAACCACGTTTCATCCGGGAACCGACACCTGACAGCCCGCATCAGCTAGCTGTGGCAGCAGCGCCACACTACAGCATCGAGAGAAATACCGGGGTTCAAAGAAGAAACATTTCTCAAACGGTACCCTAGACTATGTGCCATCATTGTCCTTCCTTGATTGCATAGAGGCACTGCAGCGGTACACCGTCCGAGCCAAAAGAGGGGAGGGAGAAAAAAAAATAGCGGATACAAGTCTAGACTAGTCATGTTGTAGTCTGGACGCAGATACTGCTGTACCTCCCAAGACTGAACTCGATTACAGTAGTCCAAAGCAGAAACAGGAGCGGTGCCGAAAAATGGCGGCATTGGAATCGTTTCATGAAGAGCTTTCCGAAAACGTGTCACATGATACTTGCATATCCTCTTCGCCATGGAGTAAGCGAGCCTTGAAAATTGGTCCGGGGGGTGTGGTATCTTATGTCACCTGCGGTCATGTAGTCTTAACACAGTCTAACAACATCATGCTCGCAATAACACCAACCGCAGGCGAAAACAGTGGTTGGTCTACCCCCCCACGTTTGCATATGTTTGGACCCACTTTTGTCCGTTTCCGACCGAGACCTCCATCTTGGTTCAATATGGATGGATACACGCCGCGAAATCTTTACTCGAATCACGTCTTTGCCACTGGAGATGTCCAAGAAGCTCGGCTAACTTCCGAGTTGGACGCAAGGGGAGCGACATTTCGAAGCGATCAAGGAAGACGTCACGGAGGGCAACTCCCTCATGAAGGGGAACTGGGAGGCCATTGGCTTGACTTGGGGGGTGAGAAAGGGTGGCGTCTTTGCGGAAGATGAGAGGGTCTCGGACGAGCTGCGAGCTGCAAAACTACTGATGATGCAAGTGTCGGGCGCATCCGTAGAGGTTGAGGTTAGGAGGCAACTTGGTATTCGGCTCAGGTAGTAGGACAACTTCCAGAAGTAGGAATACTGATAACTTCTGACCGTCGTGTGTTGATCATGCAATGGGCGGGGGAAGACAGACCTGGAAAGTATCGTCAAGCGCCAAGAATCACCCTCAGCAAATAGAAACTGGTGCCCGATCTCGGGCAACCAACAAAGCGCAAGCCTCAGGCAACAGAAGCGTTTCCTAGGTAAGTACGGGCACGTGCCGTAAAACACACAAAAGTTACCATCAAGAAGAAAGAAGTTTGTCGTATACATGGATTATTTGAGTATTCAACCCCCTCTGAACAGGCTTGTTGAGTCAAGGCTGTCTCGATCCGAAGAGTTGATGTTGGTGCGTGATTGCCGGTGGTCCTCGAATCCGAGCACTTCTTCCGCAAACTGCATGGGATGAAGGGTTTTTCGTCCGTTCATTCTTGTAGTACTGTTGTCTCCAGTCAGGGCCTGCGCCGGATGGAAAATGTGATAAACAAGGTTCGGTGGGGTAGATGCTTGATACGCTAAGCACCGGACCGCTCCGGCAGACCATTGGACTTTGTCACTCTGCATGAGGCTACGGGGGTCGATTTTCAATCCATCGTGAACAGGAAGCAATGCCAGTCCCTCGATACTACAGAGCTGCAAAACTCCAACAAAGCGCATGTAAACCCCGATTATCTTGTCCACATTTCTGAGTACCCCGAAACGTTCGTGGTGTACAACGCCAGCTTATCACCTCGAGGCAGTGAACCAATTCCTCCTCACTAACACGTTCCCCCATAGACTGGAGTGTCGAGCAGATCGTTGACCAGCTGAGTCGCCCAGCATCATGAGGATCACCTCCCAATGCACTAAAAGCTTCAAATATCGCCTGCGCGTTGCGTAACGTTTACCATGTTGTCGATGAAAGCCATCTGCGCACACAGGTTGGTCGCGGGTCACCTGCCTTGAAAGCAGTGCGTCCCTCATTCTTGTGTAACAGGCGTGAAGTTTGTCGTACCGAATGCTTTCAGTACCGGCCATATTGCATGCTACATTCTTGAATGAAAACAATTGAGCTTGTCCTTCTCATGTTACCATATGTGTGGGGTTCACTCAGGTCGGATACACCCTGCCCGAAACACGAAGCAATAACACAACTAGCTCACGACACCTACCATGGTACCGTGTTAAGGAGGCCGGAGCTCATTGAAAGAATGAACGTACTCGGCAACGCTCGAATGCAAGAGAGACTTGGTTTGAGGTGCAACCCGCGTCCCGGCGGCTGAATATTTCTCAGTTTATTCGGCCAGGTAGAGAGCGTTCAAGGCTTACCCACCTGC
Organism: Ectocarpus sp. CCAP 1310/34; assembly: GCA_902602495.3. NCBI lineage: Eukaryota > Phaeophyceae > Ectocarpales > Ectocarpaceae > Ectocarpus > Ectocarpus sp. CCAP 1310/34. The sequence goes on from CACKRE030005254.1 coordinate 168,131, forward strand.
GTCGCTGAACGGTTAGACACACAATCCTCTTAGTACTTCACCTGTTTGCTGACCGGGAACACCGGACGATGGTTCACGAAGAGGCGTATCAATCCATTCAGATCCACAGAATCTTCCACCTTTGAACAATCCCACATATTGCAAGACCGTTAACAGAACGGCAATCGTTAGTCGACGGCTCACCGTCGGACAAAATTGGAACGTTCGATGCTTGATTTTGGTCATCTTTCGGCTTGATCAAAGTCAAGAGCACAAATCCACATTTTGCACTCCCCATAACGTCTAGAACAAACTGCGGCAAGGTTATTTCTGTAGGTGTATGTTTGGATCTAAAGCTTTCGGTTATTCCCTGAGGCTCCGCTAGTGGGACACCCACTTACGCCTACTGTAACTCCTATTTATGTGTATGTACCGGCGTTCAGTTTGGGACATGTCCTGTTTCCGATGGTCTGATAGCACAGTTGGAAGAGACATCGATTTTACCGCCCGAAACTTTCTTTTCAGCCACGAAAAATAGTGGTAAGTCTCACCTCCCCGGTCTCGGTGAATCGCGAGTACTTGATCTCGTTCGACATGTGGGCAACCTCCTGCTTAGGAAGGAGGACAAGAGACCAGACTGGGTTGGAAGACAAAGCATGTAGTTGTACAAGTATTGTAGCAGTTTGAACAGGATTGTCCACATTCTGTACACGAAATCATCGTTAAAGATCAATTACTCCCACGGTGTATGGAACTGTTTCTGTGTCTTGAAATACTGATGCGGTGATCCTACCAGCCGCCCAGGACGCATTTCACACATCGGCCCAGTCGCTTCACATGCTGCGTGCACACCGCTCGCTCAATCACACCAAATCATGTTGTACAGAATGGGGGGGATGGTCTACCTGCTCCGTCGGATAGTAGCCTAACGCCCTCATGATGTTCGGAACCTCCGCCACAGGTACCGCGTTAGCCGTTGACCGTTCGTTTGTCGTGTCCTCCCCCTGAGTCCTCAAAAGTGCGTAGAAAAAGTAATCCACCAGTTCCTGGGAAATTCACACAATTTTCAGCAGCACAACATATCGAAAGGGCAACACACAATACGGCAATTCAACGGCGATTTGTCGGACGATCCGCAACACTGCGAGTCGTGGATGACCTCCTGCCTGACAGTGCTAGAACGCGGCCAAACAGTCGAGATTGTGACGGAAAACGACATCCCCGCGACGTTGCTCTTAGGTGTGGCCTCCCGCCGTAATTCCACGTTTAACGTTTCTCCTAAAATAACGCTAAACAACGAGCTCCCCCTGCCGGTGCAACTCCGCGACCATAGCTCGTCGCGAATACAGTCAGGACTCGGCTCGACAGTATGCTTCAAGCCACCAGATTCAGCGATGAGAGTAGCCATGTCGTACACTTGCATCAAATCTCTGCATTAAACGTGTCAGTTGCGTTTTTTCCAATAAATAGATATTTCGGTTCACCTCGTGCAGATCTCCCCCTTCTCCCCCCTGCAGCTGTTCCAGAAATGGTGCCATGTCGTCCGTCGCAGAGGGGAGGATTGTGCTCATGCTTGGGTTTCCTCGGACTGATTCTTGCTCCACTTTCAGCTGGGTCTGGTTCTTGGCTGGCATGTTGGCAGAAGCTTCGTTCTAATGTCCACGGCAATGGTTGACCGACGAAAGAAAACGTTGCAACCGTGATGGTACGTTATTGCATCTGTTTATGGCATAGCCGGAGAAGACGTACACAGCCGTACTTCGGTTTCATTGATTTTCGGTGCACCTTCGCTAAAATCGATCTTTGTTGCATGCGGTGTTGTTTCTACATGGACAAACGATATGACTTTGTCCCAGTGCCTACTCTACCGTGTTTTTCAATGCAACAAAACAACCTCGGTGGTCACGAGCCAAGCTAAAATGAGGTACCAATATCAATGCAGCATATACTACAGTCAACAACTGTAGACCCAGCAGTACGAAGTAATGCAAATCTGTCGTTGACTTGGCGAAAGTTTGACCGTGTCAGTACTGTGTTTCGAATACATCGGCTTCGTGCTCCACCTGCGGTGGTATCCTAGGCCTCAAGAGGTCTACCGGATGAGCCATTCGTAAGTGCCTGCCAATCACTACGAATGATGCAGCGAATGATGAGTTTGTAAGTTCACCCTGCCCCTCGCTTCGCGTCACCTGATTCTCCACCCCGCGACATGGCACGTGAAGGTAAAACCGATACCTGGAATTTTTTCACACCAATGGACTATGTCTTTCTGGTCACCTGCACGGCCTGGGTATTTATTTTCCACACATTGACGGTGAGGTCTTTCCCCCCAGCGGTGATCAAGTAGTTCCCGTCGCCGCTGACAGACAAAGAACTGATCTCGTGGGGATGCGCGATAAGGCCCATCATCTTGTGAGCATTCCCATCAAAAGGTACCTGAACCTGTTGTGTCGGAAATATTTTAGCGGCCAAGGAAAGAGGCGCACCATGTGGAATGCATAGTCTACACTCAGTGTGTACTGGGGGTGCCGATGTCTACTGGAAAAACGGATCACGCACACAGCAATATGTGACCGCTGTTTCTTATTGAACGTTGTCTTATCTGCAAGGCTCAAGCAGCACTCCGTCGGGCGCCATCAGCGACACCGCGATATTTTTTCAACAACAAAGACGCGTCTGTGAGTGCACAATCTTCCACAGTTGAAGGGTGGTGCGCGTCGGTCGGTTATCCGTCATGAATAGCAACGCTCCCCGAGGCAAGCTCACTTGGGTACAATTGTTGTATGGATATGCCCGAAAACACCCCCCATCCAATCTTCAGCATGATAGACACAATCGGGACGCGAACGTCGTCATCCCAGGCTATGCTTCACGTACTCGCCACTGGGTAGTGGTACTGCACGTTATCTTCTAAGAACCTTCGGGCGGGTGTACATTGATTCAAACGTTGTGACTCACCAACCCGACCACCTTTTCCGCAGTACCGTAAGCCACAAACTCGGTTGGGCGCGACTGTCCGTCCGTATGAATGTTGTTGATTTGCTCCAACCGGTTGATGGGGCCCCCGAACGTAGGTCCGATCGTTGTCCTACGGCAGCTTTTGTTGTCAGCGTTCCACTGCTTGAACTTGTACTCGTTGTTCGCGGTCACCTGCGCAACTCACGGACAACACACAAGGACGTTCTCGTTTCTTATTGCTTTCGAATTTTACAGTTCAATCATTGAGTGCCTTTCATTGGAGCTACGTGTAAGATCTCGAGAGAGGTGTAAAAAACGTACGCCGATACATAATAAATCTAAAATGCTCATTGTCCCCAAGCCGAGGGGGAGGCACAGATGACAAAAACGCCAGGTGATGTCAATATTGTTTCAATAGTTGCGGAGAGGATCCCGGGGTCGACTCTTTTGTCACAGTGGTATTAACGCTGCTGCCGTGACACTTTCATTGCTAGGCTGCGTAGAGCGCGTTTCATAGATGATTGTTTCTCCTTAACCGAAGAACCGTTCGATACTTTAGCACGACAATGTTCACCAATCGATCCTCATAGTCGGAACCCAGGAGAGGGTGCCAAAGGAGGGCCGTCGGCAGGCCGTTCTGCTCAATGCGCCTCGGTGCCTCCGCCATCAAGAGCCCAGTTTCCTGTTGTGCCGGCCCATCCAGCGCGGTGTTGCGTGTTGATAACGAGGGCTTGTACATGAATAAGTCTTGATGTCACAAACATCGTCAAGCTTCAGTTCGTCGCCATGATATCATGTCCTCATGGAATCAACGAAGAGCGAGGAAAGACTCGAGCCTAGTCGGACAATTCAATGAGAGATGTCTCCGACGATTAACGTTGGAAAGCAAGCAGACGTATAACCTCGGTTGCCCGCGTACCTTAGCCGCTTACAGGCGAACGAAAACATATAATCCTATTTGTCCTCCTTGGATATAGGCTAGAATTAGGAGAGGCTCATTTCTCGCCAGCATCACTTGGAAACACACGCATAAAACTGCAACGCCAACAAGGTTGTCAACGCGCGTTCTCTGGGACAAGTTGAAGAAACAAACATGCTCAGCGGACGCACCTGGTTACTGTCGGGCAGGTTATACTCAACGAGACACCTATCCTCGCCGACGCTGACGAGTGACACCCTTCCATCTTCACGAGTGCCGAACTCTAGCCCCGTGATCGCTCTGCCGTGGCTACGGTGGCGGCCTACATACACCCACGTGTCTCGTGGCTGTACCTCTTCGTCCTACAGTAACACGATCCACGATTCGTCGCACGTTTGCCACGAGCGGGGCCGCAGCCAACGGGTGCGTCATCAATTTCGCAAAATTCCTGGTATCTGACATTCGTGTTACTACCCACAGTAGGTCCATCCACGAAGGATAATGCGAAGTGTTGGATCGCGGTCGTATTTCTACGAGCGCGATCGATACTCCTACTTCAAACATGACAGAAGCGCTTGGTCATTCTAGTGCTCCTTGTTTCCCCTGTATGTACACACGTACAGTCCATCGCGTCGAGTCAGTACATTCATACGTATATTTGGACGTTTGCAGTGAAATTTGTCCGGGGAAGCAGAACGTTTGGCAAACCTGTGGTCCCGCAGTGTTCATGGTCAAGTACTGCGCAACCACAGACACAAGGCTACCACGAGCAGCGCTATACGAGCATTTTAACCTGTTGTAGAACCGATTCTGCACATCCATCTGAGAACCACACGACTAGCAGCTGTGTTACCCACCTCGCTCGGCTTGTAGGGTTCTTCCGCGTTTGGTGACTGCTGCGCTTCTACCACCGAGTGCTTGAATAGCAACACGTGATTATCAGTGTCGCTTGCAGCCACCTGAACAAGTGTTCACATGGAAGAGCGTGCAGTATGAACTCTGGTTGCTGCCTTTTCCTTGTCAACGTATGTATTTCCTCGCGACCAATATGCATGTGCAGGACGCACGCCACGGTCTTCGCACTTCGCACATGTCCCAAACACCGGGAGTCACTTTCGCCGAGATTCATTTTCACCCAACCACCTCCCTCCAAACGTCTTCAATTCCACCTGCACGACCATCCAAGGCTCACCATTTCTCCGTCGGGGCTGAAGCGAACGGTGGATAGGGAGGCCGAAGAATAGCGGAAGCTAGCTACTTCCTCGAGGTCGGTTGCGTCTAGGATCTTGCAAGCACCTGAGCTGAAACCGATTGCAAGGAGGGTTCCTTGAGGGTGGAATGCGCAGTTTTGCGGCCGCAGACGAGCCGGGTCGAATGAGCGGAGAGTCACCAGCACCTGCTCGATATGGAGGCGTACCGAGAGATGCGTGGGCGAAGGCATGATGGAGACGTGACCACGGAAGACGAAGGGTGTGGACACAGTGGGCGGGTCCAAGCGAGTGTCGTGGTGGTAATACTCTTTCGTGTTGCTGGTATGGGTCCCCAAATACGCAATTATATGCAAACTCCCTGAAAGATCTGTCTTTGGGCATCGCATCGCCAACCTAAAGATTCCACGTTTCGGTTTTTCCATCGTTGCTCCCCACGCACCCATCTAACACTCCATCAAACATGTTACGCATTCATCAACAACGCATCAACCACGCATTTTGTTTTCTAGCCAGTATTTGTCTCGTGTCCTACCTTGAGATTGTAGTCCCACAGATGCACATCACCGGACTCGCACAGTATCACCAATCGCGGCAACAGGGGGTGAGCCGCCACACAAGCTACCGATCCCACCATTCCTTGCACCAGGACAGAGCCCCTCCTGGCCACACCAGGACCGTTAGGTTGTTGAGGAAGAGGAAGTGAGAACGCCCGGTGCATCACTGCTGTTGACAAACTTCATGGGTTGCAACATCACCCCTGTGGACAGTGAGATAATCGATGAACATACTACATATGACATTACCAAATCAATCTAATCAAGGCCTGAATAGGGCGTTCGGCTTCCTCCTCCGCAGAAACACTTCCTGCATAAATATCTGTCGATCGTTTCCGACGGAGACACAAGTTTCACCAAACCTCCATACCTTCGTTCTGGGTCAAGTTCCTCAAATGCCGAAGCGGCGCAAGCCACGACGTAGGCCCGATTAGTGCCCACGACGAAATCGGGAACTCGGAAAGCTGAATCAGCACCTCCTTTCGTGCGTGGCGGTAGCTTTGCCGCGAACGAGACAGATGTTACGCCACCGGCTGTAAAATCTTCAAACCAGGCCTGAGACCGGACACAGCCGTTCGCGACATCCCGAGAGAAATGGAGGAAGATTTTTCGCAGGTTTTGTGGTAACTACAACATTCAGACACGCTTGTTCACCCTTTATTGATTCTGGCGCTCCCACACGTATCCGTCGTAGTCCCTTGGGTTGATTCACGGCTTGCATCGATTGATAGCGCTGGAAGAATAAACACCAGTAATGTCGATCATCTGCTGTCAACTCTTTGTCTGCTATGAGGTGTTGCTGTTCGGCACTACGACGTTGATGGTGCACCATTACCCGACGACGTCAAACGCCCTTCTCGTGTAGCTATCTCCCCCATCGCACTCTCACCTCCAACCGGAACTTCAGGTCATAGAACCGCACCGCTCCATCCTCACCAGCTGTCACAACGTACATGGCTGCTCCAGCCGAGTCAAGGCCAACATCGTCCGAACCTGGTCCGTCCTCCGCGTGGGTGGCACGTTCATCGTCTACCGCCGGGCTGCCACCAGCGACAGTGCTTACGTGTGTAATCGCTCCGTCACAGAGTTTCAACACCTTGGGTTCGAACAAAGCGAGCGGAACCGGATTCCTTGGACTGATTGATTGCGTGTTTATCTCACAAGTTTCCGGTCTCGTTGTCCGGTTTTAGAGCTCTCGCGCCTGACACTCCGTGAATTGCTTCACGCGCGCCTTCTCGTTCGGGCTAAGTCTTGTTGCTGTATTACTCAAACGTTTTGGAAACCTTTCGCCCGCACCTTGACCGCGTGCCGCTTTGGTCTGTGAAGGAGCAGCTGTGCCGACTCTAGTGATCCATCGGGTTCGCCGGCATTGCCGGCCCCGTTGACCCCTTTCGTGGTCGTCTCGACCTCATCCCAGACGACGATCTTGCATATCAGGGAAACAACCAAAACAATAGTATAGAAAGATCGTGGTTCCGTAGTTGTGTTAGAGGAAGCGCAAGATTCTTGTGCTCAGCTTTGTTTGGGAAGGCACGCCGCCATGACATTGCCCCGCCAACGACGATAACTTTGTTGCCTTGTCGCCTACCTCGCCGATAGAGGTGACGGTGATAGCCTGGGTTGTCCCTGGCAGGAAGCAACACGATGTGTAGACTCCATTTCCCTGTGTACGCGGTCGATTAAAGGCGACACATGTATTGGACAGGAAACGAGGTAGCGCAGTCGACTGGGATAGGCTAATCCCACTGATGTGTCTGGGGTGCATTTTGCAATGACATCCAGATAGACAAGTTCACGTAACATGCACGAGCAGGACTTCACGAACTTGCTTCGCTGCAACAGGTTGCCAAAGAGATCATGCTTCAAAACAACTCCTGCTGCATGACGTTCAAATTATCTCAAAACGGACATGCCGCATTCCGAGATGAAGAATTAGACAACGGAAAAATAGAACGAGGCAAGCCAGTCTGATGCGCTGTGGGATTCATCACCTTTTTGAAGTCATGGCGTGACATCCGAGGAATGTAGCCTCTCAGACCGCCGTCTTCCCAGCCCCAAAACATAGTCTTGCGGTCACCCGTCGTTACAATGTGCCGAATGTCAGAACTGTTGAACTTCACTACCTGCAGGAACAAGAAAGAAGTCGAATGGAAACTTGGTTTCTCACTACATCTCATTTTGCTGAACCACCCCCTCGATGAAGTCCCAAGTCTACGTATTGATCCCCACATTCATATTAATACTGTAACATGTCTTAAAGGTACGTGGTGGTTGAACCCAGGAGTACTGTTGCACCACACCAGCTGTGTCTGCACCTTCTGCACATCCGGCTCATCGATGACGCTGGTGAAGAGAGCCTCTTCCCTTTCCGGGTGAGTCCATTCCCAAATGCTTATCGTTTGAGGGGAGTCGTTTTCGCTCTCCGCTGGCGCTGGAGCACTCAAGGTTACGATGAACAGGGCGTCTGGCGAGATGTCCATTGCGATCACGCCGTTCGGATGCGGATTGAAAATGCTTTTGATTGGGATACCGGAAGCCGTGTCCCATACAACAAGCATGCTGTCCTGTCCAGCATCGGCTGTTACCACCCATTTCTTGTTCTGACTGACTGCGACGGCGCAGATACAGTTGCAATGCCCCTGTAACAGCGATGGAGACAAGCAGCGGCAAAGGCGAACGATTTGTAACGCTTGGGGGACCACCCTCGCTAAACGTAGGACATGGCAGGGGATATTGGCCGGTGGTATTGTTGGTATGTCGAACATCGGTAGTACGGGTGGGGATATCGCTTCACAGGGAAGGCGCGTCGGTATTGATTAGATCACATTCAATGGAGAATGTTGTTGTTGTTGTTGTTGTTGTTGTTGTTGTTGTCTTCACATTAAAAACCATCCCGGTCTCTCTATCCAGTACCTCCTTCTGTCTCAATCTCTCCGTACTAATCCAGCACTTGACTCGGTCAATTTCCGTGGTCACAGGCTAACGTACCTAGAAAAGGTATACCAAAATAAAATGGACCCCAAGGGTTAGCAGAGCGATAAAATACAAGAAAACAAAATATAATCAGAAACAAATAAAATAAAATAAAATAAATAATTAGACTAGTGGAACGGCCGCACCACCAGCCTGGGGGGGTAGCCTCCCACTACATGGAGGCAGGTCGACGGCCAAAGGAAGGGGCGGGGGTACGTGCCAGTAAAAAACAAAACAAAAGACAAAATAAAACAGAATAAAGCAAAGACGAGGACACAAACAAACTCGCACAGAGACAGGGATATCCCTAGAGACAGTCTGAACGCGACAGCAAACGGGGGAGAGGGCAACAGAAAAATTAGTCGTTGAAATTCGACCGCAACATGTCACGTCACGCGGTCGGTCTCTTCTCGCTTGCTTTCTTCCCGCCGCGCCGTTTCCTTCCGCCCCCCTACCGCCCCGTTGATTGGTGCCGTATCTAGACTATTTTTGGGCCCGCTGTCTCTTCGTTTGATGGCTCGTTGTCGGCTGGCCTCCTCCTTGCCCTTGTGCCAAGAGGCCATGAACCTCTCAGCTCCCTGTAGCACCCCCGCGTGCCACGGTACCCCCCCCTCCACCTTCGCCGCCTCGTCCCAGTCTGGCTTCGGGATTCCCAAGAAGCTCCGCTTGTCGGGCGTGGAGCCGTGTCTGGCTTCGAACATCTTCAGGTCGTCCTTCAGGCATATCAGCCAGTTCTGCTCCGGGCTTCCCCGGCCCGGGTTCTCCCCTCCCACCAACTCGCCGAACATCAGCCGTTTCGGAAGCCGCCTGTCTGACTGCCTTGCCACGGCCCCCGCAAAGAGCAGGCGCCGTTGACGGACAGTGGCCTCCACGCTCTGGCAGCCGACCCTCTTCAGCGCCTGGGCGTATGACAGCTGCCGGTAGGTGCCTCGTTTGCGCCGGTAGCCGATAACTCGCAGAAGCAGACGGTGGTGTGTCGTCTGCAGCAGCCGGTAGTGGTCGCGGTGTGGGGACCATGTCATGCAGCCGTATAGCAGTGCCGCCACTGCCTCCGCCTGGAGTAGGCGGGCCTTGAGGCGAAACGGTGCTCCCGGTTGGTCGAAGAGCTCCGTGGCGTATCGCCAAATGCACGCCCACGCTGCTTTGCTCCTGTGGTTGATCTCTCTGGTGAGGTCGCCCTGCTCGTTGATGAGGCCGCCCAGGTATCGGAACTCGGTCGTCTGTGCGTACCTTTGCCCCGCTGCTTCGATGGTCAGCGGCGGCGGTGGCGTCGGCGGCGGTCGCTGTTTCTCCTTCACCCGCATCACCAATGTCTCCGTCTTCCTCTCCGACACCGTCAGCTCCCGGAACACCTCCACGATAATGGTCATCATCCTCGCCAGGCCGTCGGCGGACTTCGACACAATGCCGGCATCGTCGGCATATAGCATCCCCCACACCGCCCTCCGAACTCGGTCCAGAATAGAGGTTTAAAATACATTTGAAAAGATTTTTGTGTACAGCTTGGTACAGCAGTAACAAATTCCACTTGACCACGATGGAAAGGTTCAATGGTACAAATGCTCTGGTATCGCGCGGGAAGAACAACAATTATTTTGTGTGTATTTTCTTGAATAGTCTAGACTAGTGACGCATTTCATGTTTTTCTTTTTCTTTTTTTTTGGGGGGGGGGGTATGTGTGAACTATGTATGTAGTGTTGGGTATTACGAATACAAGTAGGGGAGTATGGCTGTAGCCTACTCTTCTCCCGAAAGAAGTAAAGCAAGCACCGCAGGAAACAACGCGAAATTCAAGAGCACGAGAACCAAGATGCACAGCACACAAGCCAGCGCGCATGATAAGCAACTTTAGTGACTACATGAACACACCTGCAAGAGGTCTTGAGTGCGCTTGGCGTAGTCGTATATTACGCCGGTGTGGGCCGCCACGAAAAAGAGGGCCTGTCGCCCGTCAGAGCACAAGCTGTGTACACCGTCAATAACATCCTTGTTGAAACCAAAACTCCAGTTCAATGTGAGCGCATTCGTTGCCAAGGAGTTGAGAGTGCTCGAGGAATCCATCGTGTTGAAATTGTTCCACTTCTGCGACAGATCAGCACATGATCCTAAGATATGCGAAAACCAAACCAGCACCTGTAGCCGTTCAAGGTTTGAGTAGTCGTCGGCGTGAAAAAAACAAATGAAACGGCGACATAAACGAACGCCTCCACTTTCGAGTGGAACCCTATTTAACTGCTGTCTGTGTGCCCCCCGCCCCGCTTGAAATCCACACGCACACACACACCACTTACACGTTGGCGGCAGGAGAGAGAGAGAGAGAGAGAGAGAGAGAGAGAGAGAGAAAGAGGAAATGATCATCTCATACCATTTCGGGCCGGAGTCCGGGCCTTGGTGTGACTTCTGAACATGAAGAAACGGAAAGAAGGCGTTACAGGATACACTGCAGGATCTTGCTGAGCACTCCAGCTCACGGCACACGTGTGCCCCAAAAACTAGATGTTACACGCCGGGCTGCTGCTCCTAGCAGGATGTGTTTCTTGTGCGGGCCCTGCTTTCGCTCAAAGGTGGGTGTTTTTATCACAAAACAGACGGTTGGTTTTCTGTTTGCAGAGTAGCGATACTGGTATAGTCTACACCTTCCCCCTCGGCCTGCTCCCCGGCCGGGGCCGAATTCGACCTAGTGAGTCCCTCGCGGGCGAACCAGGCCACAACAGATAGTAGGCGGGTGGTGTCCCAAGGTGCAACTCACCGCCGCGCTGGCTCAGCGTAGCGATGAGGATGCACAGACCGTGGTAGTGGCGAGAGGTGTGTATGGACATTGTTCCCACGGCAGTAATGCAAAGCGGCAAACTGCATCTGGCAACCACCGTCGCGGAAAGCGTGGCCCACGAAGCTGGNATGCTCCTGCGTCAGTATATATATATATATATATATTTTGTCTTCACTGCAAATCAGCGCTCACAGCACTAACAAGTGCCGTTTACTCCAACCCGTGGTCACACAGAACAGCCCTCTCTACCCTCCCCTCCTGCGGTACTTTGCCTTCGATTTTTAATGCGAGAAAGTTCAGCACTCTCTTCCCTCTGTGCACACACGAACTAGCGCTATCCACTAGGCCAGGAGCGGAAGCGAGAGAAAAACACACTTTGCGAGAAAAGCTCGCAACCCTTGACCTGACCTCTAGAAGGTTTCGAATTTACCAACTAGACCACCGGGGCAACCGGTGTTGCAAAGCGGCAAACTGCACCTGGCAACCACCGTCGCGGAAAGCGTGGCCCACGAAGCTGGAGGAGTAGAGAGATCCGTAAACGCCACGGGAGTAAGCACAGCTCGCGGGAGAAGGGAGACAACCGCGGCCACCGCGGGGAACAAGTGGTGGACCCTCCTGGTCAAAACACCACAGGCAAGAACCGAGCTCTGCAGAGATGGATTGATGCGAGGAAACTCGCCGCTCGGAAAAGACGGAAGAAAGCACACCCGCAACGCGAGGTGGACCGAGAGAGACACGAGACCGCAGC
>CACKRE030005254.1:196410-221170 GCA_902602495.3 Ectocarpus sp. CCAP 1310/34
GAGTGTTTGCGGCCTACGCCACTTATTTATCGGGTGAGACTGTTTTGGTGATGTATTAACTTCACGGGAGGTAGACGACCGTCCTTCACACGGACGAAAGAGGGAGTGCTCAAAGAGCGGCTCCCACAGCAAGGAGGGGCCCCGTGAATCATCGCGGTGCCCCCTATCAAACGGTTATCTTACCAGTCTGCGTGACACTAAATCATCCAGCACATGTATCCAACAGCAATGTTCGCAGACTCACGAACATGCTGTTCTTTGTTTCCGTTTCCGTCTTCTTTCCCAGAGAATAGCCTAGCCTATGTTTCTTGTCAATCTGAGACTACATGTAGTAGCCAATTTACCTGTAGGTACTATCGTCCCGAGCTGCCACACGACCTGCCTTCTACCCACGCCGCGATTTCAGCACAATCATCGGACGCTTTCTTGTGGGTAGACCCGATTTTGCAATATGTTTCCCTCTTTGTGCTGCACCCGCAACCGATAGCAGCATCACCACACCGTAGAAGGGAATGAGCTTCGGAGATACCAGTACCGAAGAACGCCTTACCGTTTTGGTCCCTTGTCTTCACGCCTTTGTCGAACGCAGGAACCAAGCAGGCGGTTTGATCGGAAAATACAAACTAGAAATTGGGAACCCGCGTTCATCAAGAGATCTCCGCCAAGACAGTCGAAAGCACACACGCGAGAGACAGCAAGTAGCCGAGGGCCGGCGACTGCAAGGTGCTGTGCATTGTGTCCGGGCAGCAAACACCTGTCGAACGTTGTCCATCGTGTCGCACAGACAAGTTGAAGTTGTATGTGATGGGCACGTCACGAGACATCATAAGATTGGTTTTGGGTCATCTAGAGGGAAGGCGGTACGTGTGCGCAAGGGGAAACTCTTCATCATCGTAAGCGCAGGGGCTGCAGCAGGAAGGGACGAGATAATACCAGCCCTGTTTATCTATGGGGGCTGCAAAACACCTTGTGGATTGACAATAACCCGATGTAAACGGGTGTTGGTGATCTGCTGTTGAGGGAAGGCATGGGCAGTACTGCTGCGGATGAGAATCCCCAAGGGATGGGTGGGCATGGCGCCTACGAAAAATGCCCGACTGTGCGTTTTTTCTTTTCCCGTGTTGTGCATGCCCGTATCCAGCGAGTACCACCGTCTGGCCTGTACGAGCCTGCGTTAAAATGGAATCATATCATTCTGGGACTTTCCAAACTACCGTTGCGTTTCCTTTCGACGAGATTTCACCCGTCAATCGGAGATTGTGTTTCCCCGGACCGGTGTCACCATGTTTTCCGTGGAGAAACGTGCAAACCGGAAACGTCGTTCTTAAAAATGTTAGGTGCATTCGTTCACATTTGAAGGCTAAGTTTGGGTACCGATGTGGGGCGAACGAAGAGTTAGGTGGTCAAAGCATGAACCTCGGATGGGAAAATGCGCATCATTCTTGACGTCCAGAATAGGTGGAACGACACACACACGCACAACAGGCCAATCAGTGACAGTCATGTAGAATACCTACTACATACACCTCGGCAAATTTAGCGCCCGAGGTTATCGTTCTAGATGAACTTCAGCTGACGTAACACATATAGTTTCCTGCAATGTTTGATTTGGACGACTTCCAAAGCTTTTGTTTTTGGAAACATGGTGCACTGCGATTCGGTTCCTGTTGATCGGTTCCAGTCTTTTCTATCGTCGTTGCCGTGGATTCCAGAGATCGGACCCAAATATTTGTCGGTAAGATGTGTTCAGCTAACTTGCACCTCTTGTTCCGATTTCCAAAAGCAGTGTCAGATGTTCCAGAGGCACCTACGAGCGTGCATGGTGCGCAAGCAGGACTCCGAGCAGTTGCCGTTTCTTGGGAGGCGCCAGAGGACAACAACTCCACAATAACCATGTACGAGGTCACGTACAACAGCACTGGCGCCCACAGAGGGCTTGTAACAGCAACAGGAAGCCCCCCACCCATGTCTACCAATGTCACGGGCCTTGCCACGGGCTTAGGGTACACTTTCGCAGTCCGCGCGATCAACGCTGTTGGGGCTGGTGCTCAGAGTAAGCAAAGTGCCGAGGTAAGGTCACCGTCATGCATAGTCGTATGTACTGGGGACAGAAAACGGCGTGTGCGTCCCAAGTAGACGCCCTGAGAGTCGTTTTTCTGCACCTTCGCCATGGTGATAATAATTTCGTGATCGCGACTCGACTCAATAAGCCTGGGACGTAATTGATAATAGCACACATAGTACGCCAATGTTGATTCCGAATCGAGCACAATTTTTGCGGCTCCCGTCGACAAATCATCGCCGTGGTGCAGAAAACTGGCGGCATTGGAGAGAAAAATATCTCAAGGCAATACACACAGCTGATCCAGCTTAGTCGAAAGCGGCTATCAAAATCTCAATCTCGTCGAAACGGAGTATAACAAACAATGAGAGAACCATAACCGTTACCAGCTGCAAAGGCCAATTGCATACCACAACCCGCACAAACAACTAAAAAAAGCAGAAACAGAAAAGCGATTACTACACAAGTGTTCCTTGTGAAACGTCGCAAACCACAGGTACTTCTCGTCCCAGGAGCATTTGCGGGCGTAGGTCCCACTGTTGTACTCTCGACCTACGCCGCCGGCGAAGTGGGCACCGCCAACGTGAGCTTCATCACGTCGAATCCGATTCCAAGTGACGGGCACGTCATCATCACCTTCCCATCAAACGTCACGAGCGTGGACTGTTCAGTGGCTCTCGCGTCGGGTATGGACGGCGGTCTCGTTTCGAATGTATCCGGATACACCGTAGACGTGGAGCGCGACGGATTTGGTTCTCCAGTGGAATCGGGGGCGGAAGTGTCTGTGAGCTTGGTCGATTGCGTGAAGAACCAGCTGTTTGAGGGCGAGAGCGACTCCTTTCCCGTCCTGAAAACGACACTCAACGACACCAGTATATCCGTCGACGAGGCGAGCTCTGCACACAACTCGGAGGATCGACCGGCGGGGGTGTCGTTCACCCCGGGAGCGTTCTCGGAGCCACCAACGGTCGAGTTGGACAGCCTTGTGGCAGGCCACGAGGGTGGAGCGAACGTCACTGTCGCATTGTCGAACCCCTTGCCGGCTGACGGGAACATATTCATCGAGTTTCCAAGTGAGTTCTCTTCCATCAACTGCAGCCAGGTTGTGGCCACGGGCATCGACGGTGGCGTGGAGGTGTACGTGGCTTCGGACGCCTTCCACACGGTGCGTGTGCATCGGGCCGGGAATGGTGGTGTCGTGGAAGCGGGTGCGAGCGTGTCTCTCGCATTGGTCGACGGCATAACGAACCAGCTGTTCGAGGGCGTGAGCGCATCGTTTCCGTCAGTCAAAACCACGCTGGCGGACGTCGACGTGGCCATAGATGAGACTAGTGCCGAGTTCAACACGCCTGATCTACCCCCGGGAGTGACGTTCACCCCAGGGGCGTTTGCGGGCGTAGGTCCCACTGTTGTACTCTCGACCTACGCCGCCGGCGAAGTGGGCACCGCCAACGTGAGCTTCATCACGTCGAATCCGATTCCAAGTGACGGGCACGTCATCATCACCTTCCCATCAAACTTCACGAGCGTGGACTGTTCAGTGGCTCTCGCGTCGGGTATGGACGGCGGTCTCGTTTCGAATGTATCCGGATACACCGTAGACGTGGAGCGCGACGGATTTGGTTCTCCAGTGGAATCGGGGGCGGAAGTGTCTGTGAGCTTGGTCGATTGCGTGAAGAACCAGCTGTTTGAGGGCGAGAGCGACTCCTTTCCCGTCCTGAAAACGACACTCAACGACACCAGTATATCCGTCGACGAGGCGAGCTCTGCACACAACTCGGAGGATCGACCAGCGGGGGTGTCGTTCACCCCGGGAGCGTTCTCGGAGCCACCAACGGTCGAGTTGGACAGCCTTGTGGCAGGCCACGAGGGTGGAGCGAACGTCACTGTCGCATTGTCGAACCCCTTGCCGGCTGACGGGAACATATTCATCGAGTTTCCAAGTGAGTTCTCTTCCATCAACTGCAGCCAGGTTGTGGCCACGGGCATCGACGGTGGCGTGGAGGTGTACGTGGCTTCGGACGCCTTCCACACGGTGCGTGTGCATCGGGCCGGGAATGGTGGTGTCGTGGAAGCGGGTGCGAGCGTGTCTCTCGCATTGGTCGACGGCATAACGAACCAGCTGTTCGAGGGCGTGAGCGCATCGTTTCCGTCAGTCAAAACCACGCTGGCGGACGTCGACGTGGCCATAGATGAGACTAGTGCCGAGTTCAACACGCCTGATCTACCCCCGGGAGTGACGTTCACCCCAGGGGCGTTTGCGGGCGTAGGTCCCACTGTTGTACTCTCGACCTACGCCGCCGGCGAAGTGGGCACCGCCAACGTGAGCTTCATCACGTCGAATCCGATTCCAAGTGACGGGCACGTCATCATCACCTTCCCATCAAACGTCACGAGCGTGGACTGTTCAGTGGCTCTCGCGTCGGGTATGGACGGCGGTCTCGTTTCGAATGTATCCGGATACACCGTAGACGTGGAGCGCGACGGATTTGGTTCTCCAGTGGAATCGGGGGCGGAAGTGTCTGTGAGCTTGGTCGATTGCGTGAAGAACCAGCTGTTTGAGGGCGAGAGCGACTCCTTTCCCGTCCTGAAAACGACACTCAACGACACCAGTATATCCGTCGACGAGGCGAGCTCTGCACACAACTCGGAGGATCGACCAGCGGGGGTGTCGTTCACCCCGGGAGCGTTCTCGGAGCCACCAACGGTCGAGTTGGACAGCCTTGTGGCAGGCCACGAGGGTGGAGCGAACGTCACTGTCGCATTGTCGAACCCCTTGCCGGCTGACGGGAACATATTCATCGAGTTTCCAAGTGAGTTCTCTTCCATCAACTGCAGCCAGGTTGTGGCCACGGGCATCGACGGTGGCGTGGAGGTGTACGTGGCTTCGGACGCCTTCCACACGGTGCGTGTGCAGCGGGCCGGGGATGGTGGTGTCGTGGAAGCGGGTGCGAGCGTGTCTCTCGCATTGGTCGACGGCATAACGAACCAGCTGTTCGAGGGCGTGAGCGCATCGTTTCCGTCAGTCAAAACCACGCTGGCGGACGTCGACGTGGCCATAGATGAGACTAGTGCCGAGTTCAACACGCCTGATCTACCCCCGGGAGTGACGTTCACCCCAGGGGCGTTTGCGGGCGTAGGTCCCACTGTTGTACTCTCGACCTACGCCGCCGGCGAAGTGGGCACCGCCAACGTGAGCTTCATCACGTCGAATCCGATTCCAAGTGACGGGCACGTCATCATCACCTTCCCATCAAACGTCACGAGCGTGGACTGTTCAGTGGCTCTCGCGTCGGGTATGGACGGCGGTCTCGTTTCGAATGTATCCGGATACACCGTAGACGTGGAGCGCGACGGATTTGGTTCTCCAGTGGAATCGGGGGCGGAAGTGTCTGTGAGCTTGGTCGATTGCGTGAAGAACCAGCTGTTTGAGGGCGAGAGCGACTCCTTTCCCGTCCTGAAAACGACACTCAACGACACCAGTATATCCGTCGACGAGGCGAGCTCTGCACACAACTCGGAGGATCGACCAGCGGGGGTGTCGTTCACCCCGGGAGCGTTCTCGGAGCCACCAACGGTCGAGTTGGACAGCCTTGTGGCAGGCCACGAGGGCGGAGCGAACGTCACTGTCGTATTGTCGAACCCCTTGCCGGCTGACGGGAACATATTCATCGAGTTTCCAAGTGAGTTCTCTTCCATCAACTGCAGCCAGGTTGTGGCCACGGGCATCGACGGTGGCGTGGAGGTGTACGTGGCTTCGGACGCCTTCCACACGGTGCGTGTGCAGCGGGCCGGGGATGGTGGTGTCGTGGAAGCGGGTGCGAGCGTGTCTCTCGCATTGGTCGACGGCATAACGAACCAGCTGTTCGAGGGCGTGAGCGCATCGTTTCCGTCAGTCAAAACCACATTGGCGGACGTCGACGTGGCCATAGATGATTCCAAAGAAGGATCCGACCTCCCAGACGTTTCGTTTCTGGCGGGAATATTGCCGGTCGTCGGCGCTTCATTGGAATATGATGTGGCGCTTATGGAGACATCCATCACATTTTCTTTTACCATCGCGAACCCTCTTCCTGTCCTTGCGTCAGTGCAGATTGAGTTTCCTCCGAGTTTTCCTTCCGTTTCACCCATAGTTGCGGACTCAGCCGAGCTAGGTACGGTGATTGTGAACGGGGCGTTCACTGTTTCTGTTCAGCGCGACGGGTTTGGTGATATCGTTCCGGCAGGAACATCAGTAGCGCTTACTCTTTCAACAGTCATCAACCGAGGGTCCGTGGGAGACACCGGCAACTTCTCCGTCACTACGTTCACCGACAGTGCCATGAACAACAGGTGCGGCTTCACGATACGTGTCCAGCATTAGTTGCGTGGACACTGGAGCACACGTCCGTCGTTTTGCAATACAAGTGTTTGAAAACCACCACGTTGTATTTTTCATCATGTTAACTTGCCGCGATTTTGAGGTTCCTGGCCGAAATCGCTGGACGTGATTTTCGTTGAGATGGGACTCAGCGTCACGGTTACGTGATCATACTTGCAGCGCTGTCAATGTGTGACCTCGGTCTATCGCGCCCGTGTAATTTCTGCGTTTGATCCCTCCAATCGAACGAACACTTTGCATTCGAGGACTGCGGGGTTGACCGGATAATTCCTGGGGCTAGAATCACATGAGCAAAGTGGTCGGTCACACACTTTCATTGTTTCAACTGTGGTCCAGACTGCGCAGCGTGTTGCGGTGTCCTCAGCGGCCCGCGCGGCTCAGACACACCTTGGTTTTCGTACAGGCAAGGGTGGAAGAGGACGGGAAAGCTGTGGGGTCGTTCACCATCCTCATCACGCAAATCGTACGCCTGTGTGGATGCAATCTATGGTGATACACGAACAGTTGGGAGAAATGTGCCCTACGAAATCTGTCAGTGTAACTTTGATGAGCGTTGACTATGAAATATTCCAAAGTATGTATCCTGACCCCACAGAGGACACAAAAATCTAAGTGGAGGGACTATTGGCGGCTATTGTGCCACCCCGTTTCTCCCCGACCCCTGGAAACGGATGGACACAAGCTGAATAGGATCCTCAATGACGACCTCCAGCGTTCAGAACTGGGCTAGGAACGTACCCATTGAACGTTAGGATGGGCCGAGGAAGTTTGAATTCCAACGTATGGGTGATGAACGCAGGCAACCAACAGGTACGCCCATCGCCCCCCCGGGCAGCGCCATATATCGGCAAGTTTGTGGGGAGGTGGGCAGACGAAGAAAGGCAACGGGGGTACTCTAGGCTACGGTAGCGTTGAAGGGAGGTGTCGTCAATCTTTTGGCGAAATCTTGGCCCTCACGTCCTTCGACCTGCAGCCTGATTCGATTACTTGTCCCACCACGTACCTGCGACACCCGGATGTCCTCTACCAGACATTGAAATAGCAATAGGATGTTCTGAAGTGAAAAGCGTAACAAAAAACTGGTTGGTTTCCATGGGACTGTTCGTTCTTGAAAGGCTTCTTCATTCAGAATACTGATGTTCGAAGGCAAACCTTGAGCTGTTGTTCCCGCTGTCCCCCGCTCTTGCTCGTGCCTCTGCCTGTTCCTGCTATTCGCAGGATTGACGTCGGTGTTGCCGCATCGGTCGTGGTCGGAAAACAAGTTTTATCAACAGCTGCCGCGTTTGGATCGTCCTCTGTGGCCGTAGCTGCCCAGAACAAACGATGGACGTTCTTTGGTCATGGCATGGCTTTGGAAGATAAAGTGAAGTGGGTGAATTCCAGCGCCACTTCGGATGAAGACTGCAACTGGAACGCCGAGGAAATCAACATTGACGTTTTCAACGGCAGTGCATCCAGTGCCATTATCACGTTTAGCGAGAGTTCCGAAACGACAGGCCCCCTCCAGCTTTGCTATCAGTTTTCCAACGGTAGTCACCCCTTTAAGCTGTATCCTGCGATCAATATTGACGTGTTTGAGCTGTACAACGTGCAGAATGCAGAGCAGGGTAGCACATCCCTCAGCGTTGTCGGATATGCCAAAGTTCTGACCCTGTCAGGATTTGGGAATGCCGAATTCGACGAGGCCAAGTGGCTTCTGGAAGGTTCGACCAACTGTTCGTCCGCTCGGGATGTTGCTCCCTTGGCCTCGGGTGGTAACGGGGGAGAAAACGCTGCTAGTGTGTCGTCTTCCTTCAAAGCTTCGTTTGAGTTCACGGAAGATGTCTTCACTCAGGCGGCAGCTGGAAACGCCAGCGCCGGTACCACTCTATGCTACAGGTTTGGGTCTGAGGAGTTTCAACATTATCCAAGCATTTCGATGGGAATACACTACGTGAACGGAATTACATCTGCGGTGGGAAGCTCCTCTTTGGCGGTGGTAGATGTACCGGAAATACTCACCTTCAGTGGGTATGGAATATCGGAAAATGCCTCTTCGAAGGACCGTTCAAGATGGATCCTGTTCGGCACCGACTGCTCCGACAACTGGGCGCTGATTTCTGATGAAGCGGCCACCGACGGCCGCGTGGAGGTTTCTAGCGGCGAGTCCACCTTCACCTTCACGGCTTCGATGTCGGGCGAGACCCCAAGCTTGTGCTATTGGTTCCAGGATGAGCCTGGCGTGCTCTTTTCGTCTGTCGTGATCAATGTGGCCCATCTGTCAACTCTGTCAGCCCCATCTTTCGGCGATGCCGATGTCGCCGTTGTTGGGTACCCCAAGAGTTGGGGGTTCTCCGGTGGGCACATTGAAAACAATGATTTCGTACGATGGATCTACAACGAGTCCTCCGATTGTTCTGAATCGAATTCCCTGCCGGAGATGGAGGAGGACGGCAAGATCATTTCTGGCAAGACTACGTGCACCTTCGCGGAAAGTGTGTCCGGACGCTGGATCACCCCATGTTACAGGTATGTCAAGGGAGGGTTGAGTGTTGTCGAGGAAATGCTTTCTTCTCACAGCCCAATACCGCCTGTAAATGTCATCGAACGAATGTCGTGGTAGTCTTCCTCACTTCTTCTGAACAGCTGCACGTGTCTTGTTGTGCTGTGCGGTGAACTGCCGAAGAGGCATGAAAGACTATGGGGAGGTAGATCTTTCCGTCCCATAGGCAGCAACCTAATCTACAACAATTTGTTCTTGACTCACATATGTAGGCACGGCAGCGAGCCATGGCGCCGGTACTCGATGCCCGTGTACGTCAAAATGGTGCACAGCATGACAGCAGTATGGGGTAGCGATACGACTTGCGTGGTCGATGAGGGCAAGAAATGGGCTTTTGAAGGGGACGGTCTTCAAGCTGGCGACGAAAGAGACTTGATCAAGTTTGTCATCAACGACACCGATTGTGCAAGTAACTCTGAGGTCCCGCTGACAGGGGCTGACTCGGATGGCGTTGCCATGTACCTTGAAACAGACAGCACAGCGACAATTATCGTCAAATCCGCAGCAGCAGGCTACTTCATCAACCTGTGCTACAAATTCGGCAATGAAGAATTCATGTGGTACGACATCCGGGCGTTTGTACACATGGTGAAGTCCGTGGATTCGCTTGTGGGTGGGAAAGACATCGCCGTCGTAGACGTGGAAGAAGTTCTTGTTATTCGAGCCAACGGCACTTCGTCACAGGACTATATGCGATGGATTGTGAGCAACGAGACATCCGGAACCTCATGCAACGATACCGTCGTTGTCCTAGACGGCCCTAGCGAAGGCGCAAATGAAATCATCGACGTGCCCATTTTCTATAGAGGAGGTGTTTTCCTCGCGAACTTCACGTTCAGCGCGTCATCTGCGGGATTATCGCCCATTCTGTGCTACAAGTTCGCAGGTGAGATTGTGTATGTGCGTGCAAACCTCTAGCAAGAAGGGCATTTGGGTTCTGGTGTGACTGGAGCATCGATACCCTGTGTGAGCTGGATCGGTCGTTGATTTGTAGGCCGCGTTGTCAGTGAGGGGAGTTAACTCCTGCCTTTCGTAAGCAGAGCGATTGGCGTCTCTTACGCGCAGTGCTCGCTACTGCTTCATTCCGTTAATGCAGCAAGGTCACCGGTGCCCTCAATGTTGCCTTGTGATTTCAGACGAGCCATGGAAGGCATACAACGATGTGACTATTGATGTGGCAATGCTTCAAGAAGTGCACGCAAACGAGGGATCTAACTATGTCGCTGTGGTCAACTACTCAAAGATGTGGACTATGGCTGGGCAGTTCTTGGCCGCCGGGGATCAGGTTCGAGAAGAAGTAGCTGCTGAGTAGAACACAAGGCTTGATATATCGCACATTCCCATCTAAGTGGTACGTCCATCATGTATAAGACTCGGACTGGGAAGGCTGTGATTTTTTCTCAGCCTGTCGTTATACTTGACCTTTGACCCTTGTTTACTGGTCAGGTTTTTTGGTCAGCATCGACCTGCGAAACAGCTTCAGCTGCTAATCTGGTGGGAGACCCTGACGGGATCCTTCTGGTAGACTCTACCCTGGCACCATGGTTCGCGTTCGATAGTTCTGTGTCCGGGTCTGTCGTGCACATATGCTATAAGTTTAACGGTAAGTCCCTTCAACTTGCAGCGTGTAGAGATTTATACCATCTGTTCTACTGCTGGTGTGTCAAATCTGAACCGAAGCACACATGAACGACCCATGACGAGCAAGACGAAACAGCAAATCATGCCGCCAATGGCATCGACAATGGTATGATCAAGGCCTATTGCTTGTGCTATGTGCCACAGACGAGCCCTTCAAGGAGTACGTGGAATTCGAGATCGACATCCGGATGATTCGAGCTGTTGCGGTAGATGTGGGGTCCCCTAGGAAGGCTATTCCCGGTGTGGCGAAGACGTTTTCGTTCATAGGGGACGGCACAGCAACCGAGGTATTTCGTACGCACGGAGGAACCGTCGCGTCGGGTATTTTCCAAAGCTTGTTGTCTACAATGATCCTTCTGCAGAACACAACCGAGTAAGGTTATGGCGAGACTTGACTGCACTACCAGACGTGTTACACTGTTACAACACACGTCTTTCTCTAACTGCACTTTTTTTCCTGCTCTTGATGCTGCTCTGTTCAGGCGGGGTTGGACCAGGTGAAGTGGGTCGATGGTGATGATTGCTTATCGAACGGAATCGCCGGTGATGTCGAAGATGTTCAAGGGATGCGAAGCTTCGATCTTCTGTACTTCGACGCTACAGGCTTCACCGCCCAGACGATAGCTTTCCCCGAACGAGAGATTGGAGGACCATACGCCATGTGCTGTGAGTTTGACTTGTGCGTATTTTTTGTTGATGGGTTCACCTTAGCCTCGGTTGTATCTCCTGTGGGTGTCACACTGTACTCTTATCTTTTTGCATTCCTGATGAAGGCACGGCGGGACTGAAAGGCACGGCGATCGTTCCCCACCTACCATGCTTACCTCGTGCTCTCGCGAGAAATTTTGAATCGCTTCCCGTTCGTCTCTCTCCCGTCCTTGGCTCAAACAGACTCCTTCGACGAGGAACCCTATCAGGTCTATATCGACCTCGTGATGACTGTGCTGGGGATCTCGGACGTGACTGCAGCAGCGGGAGCAGCTAACACGATCGTTGTAGGCGCCGTCAAGCGTCTTAACTTCACCGGAGGAGGTGCTGTTGAAGCTGGAGACAACGCAGTCTGGGTGTCTGGTGGACGGGTTGACGGCGACTGTCTGGTGACCGCATTTTTGTCTGGCCCTGAAAGCACCGTGGACTTACTTAATGGAGCCGATTTTTTCATTCCGGATGAAGATGGCGAGGACATGGCGGGTAGAACATGGGTCCTGTGCTATCGGTTTGGGTGAGAACACTTGGATCGATCAGCCACCGTTTTTCGCATGTTTTTTTGGTATGCGGTGCAAGTGCAGGTTTGTCAAGGCGACAGATGACTGCGTCGACTTTCAGCTCGTGTTGCTCGCTATCTCTACACCACGGTGGGACGTGCCGCTTGCCTCAGATTCCGGCAATTGACAACACTTGTTTCAATCTGCCTGTCCTGACCGCCCCGTCCCAACCCCTCTTATCTTTTCAGGACGGAGAGTTTCAAAATCTACACGTCGTTCTCATTGACGGCGGTTAGGTTGGTTGATTTTTCTGCGGAAGATGGCTCTGACGATGATAGCGTCGTGGGTTATCCGAAAACTTTCCATCCTTCCGGGTTTGGGATTGCCGAGGGTGACAAATCCAAGTGGGTGATGCCCTCCGTTTCGAGTGACGAAGGGTGCGAATCCGATGGTGTCGTTGATGAAGAGCAAGTGGAGTGGACCATGTACACGCCAACATTGGTAACGGCAAACACATCGACAGTCGACCCAACGACAGCCACGTCAAGCGGGAGCTCAGCAGTGGCCATATCAAGTCCAGAAGAGGAGGTGCTCTCGTCTACCTTCACGTTTACAACGCCAACGTTCAGTTCGACCAGAGTGCAGTTGTGTTACAAGCATCAGGACGAGCCCTACCATCTCCATGCTGGTATAACGTTGCGCACACGACAACTGTTGTCAGCGACAATTCGCGAGTTGGGCACAGAGCAGGTGCTCACGTCCATCACGAACTCACCGCAGGTGGTGGCTTTTGTGGCAGTTGGTGGCATGGAAGGTGATCAATACAAGTGGGTTCCTGCAACCGAGACTTACACCTCCGAGACCTTGCTCGACCTCTGCGCTGATTCGGTGGACCCTGCCGCCGGTTCTTCGGTTGGTGTCGCTGCCGGATTCTACCAAGAGGCATCCTTCACGTTCACGGAACCAGTGTCAGACTTGATGCTCTGCTACGCCCCCGGCTCAGAACCCTTCATGCCGTACCCAAATATTACTATGGAAGCGCTTGCTCCGGTTATCTCAAATGTGAACACCACCCATGTGATAGCGGGACGGTTGACAACTATTCGGCTGATCGGCACATTCGGTCTAACCTCCGGTGATGCCTTGAAACTAGCTGACAACGCTGATGGGGGCTGTGAAGGCAACGCCGCTGGGGGGGATGAGGCAGAGTTCGCTCCGGACACGACAGTGCCAGGCTCGTCCGGGCCAGCACTAGGCACGAGCACCATCACCCTATACGTGAGCGACCGCACGGAGGAAAACAGGCCGTACAAGCTGTGCTACAGGTTTGGAGCCGCGGGGGTGTGGGAGCTGTTTGAGAATGTGTCATTGGAGGCGTACGAGGTGACAGCAGTATCGGTGGACAACGACGGGGAGGGGTCCCCCGCGGCTGGGGATGCCCTGCAATTCTCATTTTCCGGAACTGGAATCGTCGATGGAGGTGAGGTTGGGAGACCCTTCCTCATTCGCTGCACTTGGGAAGTGGCTTTGGTCGTCGTTTTTCGTCTGAACAAATTGTGTGGGGCGGTCAACAAAATGAGAAAAATGTTATGTCTGTGTTTCGTAGTATTCCCACCAGTTGAGACGACGTCCACGCAGGCAGTCACAAACAGGAGTTAGGCACGTGTTCAGCCTTTAGATCCTGCATAACTATTCGTGTCAGCTGCAGTACACTACAACTGCAATTCGTCAACCTGGTTCATGTTGTACTCACATGCCCGCAGACCTCGCGAAATGGGTGGGCGCCTCTACTTCTTCCGACATCCAATGCGACGCTGCGACACCTGCATTTGGGTCAGCGACGGCCACGGTTGTCGGAGGTGTCGCCGAGTTTGCGTTTGATGGCGATGTAGAGGACTGGGTCCTGTGCTACAAGCATGGTTCGGACGACTGGCGTTTATATGCAGCAATCGTCCCGGTATCAGTTTCGAGCGCGTCATCTTCGGGCACAACAACGATCAGCGACACTCAACGGACAAAAGCAGACGTTTCTTTTACGATGGAGGGTCAAATTTCTTCGTACCCCGAGGGGTCTGACGCTCGGGCGGACTTTTTGTGGGCTTTCTTGCTGGATCTAGCGCGAGCTCTCGGGGTTGCAACTTCGAGGTTCATCATTACCGGCATGCGGGCGGGCTCTGTGGTGGTAGACTTTACCATCGAGCCAACGGGGTAAGCTTGTACGATTGTGCTGAATATTGTGAGGTTGAATGCAACCTACGCACTGTGACACGAGCAGGCCATTCCACAAGAGCGACAGGACAATCTGCCTAACGTTCAAACTACCCAAATGTCAGTGGATACACAAGCCCGAGAGAGTGCTGAGCCCAATCTAGAGCATGCTGCACATCCGTTCAATAGAAACAAGGAGAGGTTTAGCAAACACGACGTGAACCGATGCCATTCTGAGGCAAAACGGTTCATGTCGAGCACGGAGTAACCACGAATACCCGCAAGAACGGCCACTGTCCGGTCGAGAACTGAGGAAAACGACACTACGTGTGTTTTGGGTTGCACGTTTTGGAACGCGATGAATGAGATTTTGCTGCCACCAACCCTCCGCGACAACGTGCTGGAGTGTAGGATTGTTTTGCGTACTGCGGCGATCTCCTTTGCAGCGACAGGAACCGTAACTATTTGTCGCCTTTCATTTGGGCGTGCAACACTTTAAACACAACCACGCTCTGTGGCTCTTGTGTGCCATATGCAGCTCACTGGCAGATCAGTCTGTCACTGAGCTGCTCACCAACCTGGACGAGCAGATGTCAGACGAATCTAGCCCTTTGCGCAATGGCAATGTAACGTCTGCTGCCAAAGGGCTCACATACACCACGGTTGTTGAAGCGGCGACGTCCACAAACTCCTCAGCGGCTGTGATCGGGCTCTCGGTGGTTGAGTATCAGCCAAAAGGCTTGTTTGGCTTCACGTCGACTGTCTGGTACACAACAGAGGCCAGCGGGACAGTGACTCTGACTATTGCGCGAGACCACGGCACTATGGGTGTAATGGACATAGGGTATACCACTGCGGATGGGAGCGCCACCGGTGGTGACGACTACACCGCCTTGGCCGGCACCGTTCGGTTTTACGACGGAGATACCTCTAAAACCGTGGATGTTCTGCTGGTGGACGATGTTGAGACGGAGGCACACTTTGAGTCGTTTTCCATTGCCCTCAGTCTTGAGGGGCCCATCAACCAAGGCGCTGCGTTGAAGACAACAGCCACAGAGGCAGAAGTTCTCTTGTACGACTACGGGGATGGAGTCGTCCTAGCAGATGCAACGTTTTCTGCTAAACCAAAGTCCTCCTCAGGTGGAGCAGATGATCTTGCTCTTGGCTGGAAAATCACAGATAACGGAGGGCAAAGCGGATGGGTGGACTCAACCGGCTTTGCGGCTAAAGATGCTATATTCGGCGCTGACGAGTATGGTAAGTTGTGCGGTATGGCACTCTATCCCAACTCGAAGACAACAAGCATGTAGCAGGCATGCCGTCTCTGTCGCGATCGTTCTGCTTGAAAAGGGTGTGTTGCGATAACTCGAAACCGGCCACGTAAAGAGGCGCGTGCATGGTAGCGAAGGTCGGCAGCCCTGTTGGCGCTGAAATCCTGATGTCATTGGAAGAACCTTCTGCCTTTGCTCCTTGCCATCCTTGCAGATGATCGATGCGACTATGCTGCGACGGCGCCGTGTGACCACGACTGCATATTCGGGGGTGGGCTGGCTGAGCGCTTCCCAGCGACCGGCGAAAGCCCGTCAGTGATTCGGCTCAACTCAACAGGCTACGTTACGACAGTTGTCCCCGTCAGCAACTTTCCTTCCACGGCCTTTTCATTGTCGTTCTGGATACGAGCGATCTCGACGTCTGGTGGAAGAGGTGGCGGAACGGTGGTGTCCTACGTTGGCCCAAATTCGAGCCCGAGCGATTCCGAAGTTCTCCTTCACAATTTGAACGGACTGAACCTTCTTGTGCACGGGAAGTTCGTTTCCGCTGCAGATCGCTACGATGGTCCTTCAGGAGGAGATATGGGCGGAATCAAAACTGGGATAGACGTGGCCCGCGATGGGGCCTGGCATCACGTGACGGTCGCGTGGAGATCTGCGGATGGACGGGTAGATGCGTTCTACGACGGCGCTCGGGTGTTTGATGGTGGCCCCTACAAGACCGGGGTGACATTGTCAACCGGGGGGAGACTGGTTTTGGGACAAGCGCAATCAAGCGATTGTACCTCCGCCCAGGATGTGATGACGGCAAATGTGTCCACGTCGGACCCTCTTGAGTGCGAGGTAGTAAGTGGATCGAAAGGACCAGGGGGGCTCGAGGCAGAGGTCCAGCATCTGAGGTTATGGTCAAAGTTTGTGACTGCCGACGAGGTGGCCCAGCAGATGCACGAGCCTTTCGAGGGAAACACGGTTGGACAGGTGCGAGCCCGTTTTTTTCTGCGGAGTATAGACAGCGAGTCTGGTGCACCTGTTCCAGTCGGCACACGTTAAACCATGGGTGGATGTCGTCCAACAGGAACCGAACCTTGCAGCTGTTGGATGCCGACGATGAACATTTGCTCGAATTTCATTCCCACCTCCTCGACACGGCAAGGTTCTTCACTGGGATTTCACGCCCGCCTCAATGGAAGGCCGTTTCGTCGAGGATTCATCAGGCGTCGGCGAAAGCGTTTCGGGAGAAGCCAATCACGGTCTTCTGTCTGAGAACGGGGTCGGGTTGGTGCAGGTCTCACCGAGCCTGAATCCCGGCTACCCATGCGGAGTAGTCCACGCCGGCATTTGGAGGTTCGCCGGGTCGGAGGAGTTTGTTACAGGGCTACGGAGTGGCACATCGTACGGCGGGCGGCTGCAATTCAGGTGCGACGTCGTAAAAGGTGTTGCGATGTCACCAAATGATTCCTCATGAGGTTCAGGCTCGTGTGTGTGGTCATTAGACGCGCATTGTGTGGCATGAGAAACTGCCCCGATTAACAATAATTTCGACGAGAGTGGGAACAACGATCCGATGTCATTTTAGCGCTCAGATGGGGGGGAAAGGAACGAGCAATTTATCGCTGATCAGTGTGTGCATGGAGATCGTGAAAAACCAATCTTGGAATATTATAATGACTTGGAATGGAACGGGCACCTGAGTGCAAGATGGGTGCGATCCTCGAAAATTTAGACTCGCAGGTTGAGACTGCCTACAGTAGCTTTGAACGGGGTATTCTGTTGAATATGAGTGTGCCATGGCTAGAGGTACGCGCAAGAGCAGCCGGAAAATACACAGATGGCACCAGCCGAGAAATTGCAGCTTGATACCACGTGCTCAACGTGACAAGTTATAACTGACATTCCCGAGTAGGGGCAGAATTGCTAATGAAGGGACTGTGCACCATTGTCACGGTGGAGGACGAAGACAGTGAAAAGCAGGGCATGTATGTGTAACTTTTCAACACAAGCAACCTGAAAAGTGGGTCGGGCATCGGTAAGTTTGGCGCACAAGACAGTGGGAGTAGTTCAGAACCACCACAACATTGATAAGCAAGAATGACCTACGTTTTGGAAGACTGAACGGCCAGCGGCGCTCGAGTTTTGGATGCGTGTCTCAAACCAGCAGTGTTTCGCCTTGAAAGGGGTGTGTGGTCAACAGTCAATGAGAAATGCGAGCTACAATAATAGTATGTTGCCTCCGATTAGATGACGTGAGTCGAAAAAAAAGGAACGATAACCCGTTGTCTCATGGCCGAATGTGAACCCCATTTCCTAATTCCACTATTCCGCTCTCAACAGACTGGCCTACTCGGCAGCTAGTGGGGACATACGCTCAACAAGAGGAGCGGTGGTGATTCGCTCGCGCAGTGGCCAAGAAATTTCTTGGAACTTGATTTTCGACGTAGCGGAAGCAGTACCAGGGCATTGGACTCATGTAAGCGTCGTGTTGCGCGAGGATCATGGATGGTTGCACGAGCCGCTCGGGGAGGACGTGACGATGGCCGCGATGAAGGAAATCTTGGCGAATGCTAGTGATATTTTGATTCGAGGCGACCTCCGCGTGTTCGGGCGGAGCGGTGGAGGGCAGGAGGTGGTCTATTTGCAGGATGTTCGGCTTTTGGCCAAGGCGTGAGGCGTCAAGGTTTCCGACTGTGTTGTTGCCCGGGTTGTTTCATGTTGTGTCTCATGTTCCACGATGACAGGAACTTTTCGCGTGTTACAACCGCGCGTGGTTGTTACATTATTGTTGTCGCGCATGCTGTGCGTCGATTGTCGGAGTACCTGCAATCCGGTCGTCGGGATGCTTCTACACGCAGGCTGGTAGTTTAGACGTTGGGTGGTGGGGTTGCATCCTTGTCTCTTTTTCACGGCAACTGACACGACAAGCGGCGTTGTCATGTCACACGTATCTGCGGTGGCCACAAATAATAAATGAAAGTCGCGACAGCTGTTGCTGGCATTTATAACGTTCCGGAGAGCACACGTCTCAATATGAAATGTCAAAGGTACAGCATTAACAATCGCACCACGGGAGGTGTGGTTCGTAACGGGCGCGCAAGGTTGCGAAACCAAGACGCCATGAAAGGCAAAGGTTGTATTCCAGTATTCTTCTGCATGGACAATTCCGGCGGCACGCGGTAGTGGTGAAGCCTGTGACAGACGTCATTGACTGCTGGTGCGTGAACTTTCGATGATTCAAAGTCACGCCAAACCAACGCAGCAGGGCAGCTCCACCTTACAAGCATGCTCCTAGCACCGGCTGACCCCAACCATAGCCACTGACCTCTCCTCCAGAGCAGCTAACCCTATACAGCAACAGTCCTACTCCCACCGGCTAGCGGGGCTCCGTTTTCTACACCCGGCACAACATCTCCGCCCTCGGGCCGATGGTCGTCCAGATCGTCATCGTCAGTGTGCACGAACATGCCATACGTGGCGGTTACCGCAGCTTCGGCGTCCTTCATGACTGCCCTCGCAGCCTCTTGGCCGGCGTTTTGCTGACGAACCGAACGAATCGAAGGGGGTGCAACGCGTCGGGAGACTTGAGGACTGTGGACACGCCTCAATAGCGTGAGAGAAGGCAGTGACTCTCGACCATGCCAACAGATGTGTCCGGGGCGAACGCTCATCAGAAAGAGGGAACAACTTGTATGGCTCATCAATATTGCAGGACACGTGTAGTCCGCCATATGCTCTCCTGCTGTTCAAGCTACAAGTGCAGATCTGCCTCCTTTCATTGGGATTGGGAAGCACCGTCTTGTTCTTGACGTTGATCTTGTCCGTGGCATTCTCACCTTCAACGCGTTGAGCAGTTTCTTTCTAACGACATCCTGCTGCGCGAGCAGTTGGAGGAGATCTTCATGCTCCGACAAGAGATGCAAGTACTGCTCGCAAAATTCGGAGATCGCAGAGGCAGCGGACACAAAAACAACGAGTGAGGGTGGGTAACCAACGCAGCGGAAACTCGACTGTAAAGCACAAATTCACCCGGCAGGGATCGAGTCTCGTATGGTCCGACGTTTTGTGGTCTGAAGATTCAACGAACAGGAACACTCGACGTGCCCTCCACCAACCGCAGCCCGTGCTTTCACCCGTGCAGAACGGCAACAAATGTGGAATTATATGAAGCAGGAGTACAACCGTAAACCTGTTCTCCATCAGAGACCATACCCACTGCCTTAGGTTTCGCGCCTTGGCCTGCAAACGTTTTCAGGATCAACAGGCAGAATGCGACAGCTGTCCATGGCTGTGTAACAGCAACCACATCATGAATGCAAGTGCGCCCAACAGTCAATCTGGAGCGCTCTTTACCGGTGCCGCATTCAGCCCCTTTACTTCGTCCCCAAACGAACCTCTGCATTGTCCACTCGATCGTCGCGCCCGCCATCGCTTGCATTCGAGAAGTCATTGAGGGAGTCACCGTTAGCGGAAACAGCTGCGCCGTTCGCATGGGGGTCGAGCGGCGTCAGTGACTTGCCTAATCCGCTGAGCTTATCTCGGAGCCGCTCTGCCTCTCTCTCGTGAGCAGACCTTGCGTCCTCCACGGCCGCGATAACTGCATCCCGGTCCTGCGTGTGCAAGAATCAACAAGCGCCCGGCCAAACACCATCGCGATTATGTTCACGGCTGTTTCGATAGCCGAACTACCATGTTGGGGCGACGAAATATCGGCACTCTTGCAACACGAAACAACCTTACCCCGAGGGCTACAAATTGGATGGTAAACGTGGACGGCACGAAAAAAAGCAACCTGCACTGGGGATCATAACTACCAACACGCCGTATGCATCATGATGAAACCAAACAAGACCCTCTGTATCACAAGGTTGTACCTCAAGTTCAGCCTTGGCATCTTGGAGCCTCTCCTCCGCCTCGCGGACAGCCTGCTGCATCCCCTTCGCTTCGGACGCCGCCGCCGCCTCTCGATCCTCTGCAGCCTTGCGGTCGTCTTCGCTCTGACTCAGGAACGCCTGTCGATCGCGCGCAATCAAACCAACCCGCACGCATAGCTCTCCAATTGGTGTATATGTGCTAGGCTTTGTAGTTGATGTTCTGCTGTCGTCAGTGCATACGCCTGAAGCCCTGATACTGCTGTCGCCTCTTGAAAAGCTGTCAAAAGACTTCAAGTCATGTGACTCGTAAATATTTCATGCTCTCGAGGGGAGCGGCGGCATGGCGATGTGGCTCGTTTCACATAATGATTCGGCCTTTTCATCGCGCTTCGCAATGTCTGTCGTACAGTACGATTGTCGTTTTTCTCGCTTTTCGCCACAACAAACCAGGGTAGACCCATCTCCATCTGAAAGCGAATCACTGGCATACCAAGACGCCGTGATGATTCTCGGCGAAACGGGAGCACGACGTAGGGGTAGGTGTATGCAGAGGTGCTGAGTATTCCGAGGGGGACTTGTCGAATGCCCGGCACGACCGCTACAGCTCCTCCCGCAGAAGCACAGCAAAAACCGTAGACCCGTGCGAAAAACAGCAGACACAGCTGTGGCTCGCAACGATCAACACCACCGCTGTCCCCACCTGGACTTCCTCCAGCCTGCTCTTCAGCTCAGCGACCAAAGCTGCCTTCTCAGACGCTTCCTTGGCAGCCTCTTCTAGCCGCAGAGACAAGGCCGATACCGACCCCTCCGCCTCTCGCGCTAGCCCCTGTTCCCGCTCCATTTCCCCGCGAAGGCGTTGCTCCGTCTCCGCGCCGGCAGAGGTCACTGCTTCCTACACAGGACCGATCCGAACAAAGAGGAAGCACGTTAGAAGATAGAGTAGGGGATGGGGAGTCATGGGGGAAGACGACAAATTGATGCGTGCGTGCCACTTTGTCCCATCATGATTCAGCACCGGTACAGGCGTCAGCGTCCTAAACAATTTGCTTCAGACTCGTCAGACGCTGAATCAGCATATCCTGAAAAAAAATCCTTAAAAGTCTTGCCAAAAACGTCGATTGACCACAACCAAGGTGCTCGGTGTGCAGACTCACCTCTAACCTAGCGCATCTAGCCATCAGCACCTCCACCTGCTCCGCTTGACCCCTCAACCCTTCATTCTCTTCCCGGAGCTGTGCGTTCTGTACTTCGTTCTCCCTTGCTGCAGCCTGGTGTGCCTCCTGAGAGGCTTCCACATCCGCTTCTAGCCGGGCAATTGTCGCCTGGTGGGATATAGGCAGGAAAAACACGAAAAATAGGTGTAGGTAAAGAGAGTCAAAAGAAAGCGGTGCATAGCAGTGGCGTGTGTCCAAAAGGACGGAAAAGGGTCGTACGATACGTGGCGCATTCAGCCCGCCTGGCATCGTCACAAGGCCCAGGGAGGCGCACTTCCTTCTCTGCCCACATTGCCTGCCAGCGGTTGGTTCCATGGCTCCAACTTGTCAGCGGATGCTCTACACCGAGGTAAAGGCAGCGCAGCTTACCCCCCAACCCACTAGCTTAAATACACCGTACGGTCCGATCCCAAACCTCACGTGCATGCACGGCTTTGGATTCAAGCGACTGGTACAACGAGAAATTGCGATTGCATTGTTTGTGTAACACCAATACCCGACCTCCTTGTTTCGCAGCTCACGCGCCCAGTCGTCGTTAATCGTCTCTTTCGTCTGGGTCAACAAAACATGTTGGCGGTCCGCCTCTTCCTTTGCCTGTCGGGCGTACTCATCAATGCGTCGCCGCCACTCTGCGGCCTCCTGCTCCTTGCGCTGCAATGTCAAAACGACAAAAAGCTAGAGGCATGAACTATATGATCATCCACATAATCGAGAATAGCTGATACAGAAGGGACACCAAATAAGTCAACGGGTTTAAACGTCTACGCACAACCTAAACTCGGCAACCCTAAGCCTTAAGTTAGATAGTAAAGCGTCACAGAGACATTCAGCTGGGCGAACAAGAGTTCTGAGGCGTTACGAAATTAAAACTATAATTTGTTCTTGATGATTTCGCCCGAAAAAAAGCAACGACTAAACGCCAGTGGGACGTTACACATCAATAGCAGATTGATGATCGCGCCATCGACTCGGCTTCAACTGTTCAGCCGTGGCAACAGAGTAGCAACAGAAGCTCAAAGTTTGTGAGTACCGTGTTCGTTCTCACGGACCCAGGGAGACATTCCTACCTACCCAAGCTGGCAGAGGTTGTTTCGGGTGTGGGACTTGAGCTTAGCCCCAAGACGCTCAACGAAACAAGTCGATACCCCCTACATCCTAGCCTGGAATGCGTTCTACACGCATCGATCGATCGATCGCTCACGTGCTGGACAGCCGACAGCTCCTGCTGTAGAGCCTCGATCTGCTGGTCTCCGCCAGAAGACGCCTCCATAAGGCTTCGCACCTATAGTATTATATTATTCAAGTGCATCACGTCCACGCATCAACACCCTAAACGCGTTTACCTCGGGCGCAGCGAGCAATGCAGGAAAGCAAGCAAGAGTGTGCCGAGGTGCGACTGACCGACTGACTCGGCACCCTGGCCAGCGGAAGAACCAAGCGAGGAATGGCTCGAGAACGGGCAGAAAAGCTGCGGCTTCTTTTAATAGTGTCGATCAGTCGATCGTCTTGAGAGTCATGTAGGTCAAGCGCCTGGCAAGTGTTCAGTGTCGACATTCACCCACAACATTCCACGCGCAACGCTGCAAATTTCTAATTAGTACATGCTCGGCATCTGATCCCACACTCCAGCAACACGCTACCATTTCGTAGCTGGCGATTGTTATTGTTTACTCTACCAGGCCGGACAGCCACCTCGGAAATATGCGTAAGTTCTGCACCCACCATCCACCATCCTTATCTGTCTGTGTGTACGATACGCACCGCGTTGTCGAGCTGTTGTCGAAGCGCACCAATCTCCTTGGCAGTTCTTTGTGCTTCGTCCACGCGCCTCGCCTCCGCCGCTGCCTCCACTGCCTGTCGCTCTTTCTCAATTGCACCTTCTGCTTCCTTGGCAGCCTGAATCAAAACTGCTACCTGTTGCTTGCTGGCTTCGGCCTCGTCGGTCTGGCAAGAAAGCCAATCAAACAGCCAGACGGACAATTGGGGCGATAGTGCTGCTGTATTCGTCGTAGTTGCTAGATGTATGTTTTCCACAAAGAGATGGCATGCCCAGAAAGAGAGTGTGTGTGTTGAGGAGGAAGGGTATTGTACAAACATATTAAAGGATACAAACCTGAAGCCTTTCGTGAAGACGGGCGCGTGAGGGTTAAAAC
Source organism: Ectocarpus sp. CCAP 1310/34 (assembly GCA_902602495.3). Taxonomy (NCBI): domain Eukaryota; class Phaeophyceae; order Ectocarpales; family Ectocarpaceae; genus Ectocarpus; species Ectocarpus sp. CCAP 1310/34. Next base: position 219,953 of record CACKRE030005254.1, read on the forward strand.
CTCCGTGCGGCTTAGACTGCAATGTCCGGTGACACATGGTACTCAAAACGTTCGATTTGTCCATCATCAACTACCCGGCCAGCCAGAGCAAGGCAGACATCATCATCAGTAATTATGTACTGTATAATAGTCGTGGACTGGACGTGACGTGGGCTATCTTGCAGACTCAACAATATTCTTGAAAACATAAAAAACGGCACTTCTACTAGACGGCCCGATCTCCTTCCTTCCTGCACCACATAGCAAGAAAGCCCTAGCCATCGCGGTTCTGCACTGTGCCTGCACAAGGTTCACCTTTTCGGCCAAAGCCCGCTCGATCTGCTCCAGCTTTGCTTCCCGCTCTACCGAAGACCTTCGCACGCTCTCCAGATCCTCTGTTGCGGTGACCAGCTGCGCTGATAGGGTCGCGGCGGCTTTGGAGGAGTCGTCGTCGGCGGGCGCCTGTTTGGCGGCAGCAGAGGCCGCGTCCCTTCGAGCCTCCTCAAGCGCCGCCTTGAATGACGAATCATGTATGATGCGTAAACGAGGATCGAATGAAGACGTTCATCGCACCAGCTAGGAACATCACATGCATTGCCCAGGGTCTTATCTTTCGGCAGTGCCAAGTATGAGTAGATCCTGCATCTGGTGCAGCATGAGGATAAATGAGAAAGGTAGCCTTCCTGTGCTAGGGTAGGGTTGGGCTTCTACAATGCGTTGGGCCCGTTGGACCGTTGTTACGAGAGGGATGACTCTCTCAGATTACGGACGGCTCCACCAAGCATACTTGTAGCGTTGTTTCGCTGAAGCTGCTGACATCACTCGTCGCGGCTAATGTCATCACCTCACCTACACACTCTGGCCAACGTTAAACAGTCAACTCCGGAGGCACCGTGGCCTAACATGAGACTACTTACTTCCTCTGTCATAAGTTAGGGTACCTAAATTTGTACGGGCCCTTAACCGTGTCCGATCTGTTTTTCGATTTTTTTGTTGAAATCTTCGGAGTTTTTTTAGCAAGAAACATTTATTTTATTTTATATGCATGGGCCACCCCGCGTGCATGAGCGCCCGAGAAAAACCAGTCGGCCTGAAAAAGGCCGCATTTTGCATGTATTCTGCCCCCTCCGACCAGGCGGGGGGGGCGGGGCAATGACAAAAACAAGGCAAAAATACCAAGAATTATCCCTGACCCTAAACCTAGCCCCCCCTCTACTCAACGATCCATGACGCATCCCC
>CACKRE030005254.1:226191-256147 GCA_902602495.3 Ectocarpus sp. CCAP 1310/34
ATACTTCCTCTGTATCATAAGTTAGGGTACCTAAATTTGTACGGGCCCTTAACCGTGTCCGATCTGTTTTTCGATTTTTTTGTTGAAATCTTCGGAGTTTTTTGAGCAAGAAACATTTATTTTATTTTATATGCATGCGCCACCCCGCGTGCATGAGCGCCCGAGAAAAACCAGTCGGCCTGAAAAAGGCCGCATTTTGCATGTATTCTGCCCCCTCCGACCAGGCGGGGGGGGCGGGGCAATGACAAAAACAAGGCAAAAATACCAAGAATTATCCCTGACCCTAAACCTAGCCCCCCCTCTACTCAACGATCCATGACGCGTCCCCCATACTAAAAACAGCATAATAGTGGCCCCCACACTGAAAACAAGACACTTGGGGGGACCACACTAAAACCAAGACACTTACGGGGCAAAGCAAGCAACAGTAGGGCCCTCATCCAACCCCCCCCTCTACTCAACGATCCATGTCGCGCCCCCTATACTAAAATCAGTATAGTAGTGAACCACACTAAAACCAAGACACTTGGGGGTCACACACTAAAACCAAGACACTTGGGGGGTCACACTAAAATCAAGACACTTGCGGGACAAAAAGAAGGGTTGGTTGGTGGCGGGGAAAAAAAAGAAAAAGTCGACTATTCTTCCTCATCATCACTTGGACTCGATGCCGCCGCAATCTTTGAAGGGGTGAGAAGCGACGGCCGCCCACTTTGCTTCGTTTGAAAGGTCCAGCTCCTGGGTGTTGTCGATCTGGGTTTTGACCCGTTTCCACAACTTGGACGGGTACTTCTTTCCAACACCGTAGCGTTCGCAGATCGGGTCAAGCACGCTCTTGGGAATCCTTTGACAACCCCAGCTGAATGCCCATCGCAATTTCTACCGCCATGGCATAGCGCCTACCAACCGATAATTCGGTGCCCAACTTGCGAGGTGGTGTGCTGGGGGGCGATTCCATCGCTAGAGTAGGGTAGTAAAATGGATTTGAGAATTTTGTCGAGAATTCTCAAAAAATATCCCAAAATATTTTCTCAAAAATATTCCCAAAACAGGCCAAAATAGGGTACATTTTGACCAATAGTAGGTACAGAAATAGATGTTCGTTTTTTTTTATTTTTTTTCCATCGCTTCTTCTTTGTTATATCTTTCTTACAAACCCGACTATGCTAGCATCACTAACACGGTTGCACCCAGACAATCTATTGCATTTAGGTACCCTAACTTATGATACAGAGGAAGTATATACTTAAGAGTAGAAAGCCCGCTCCGGTGGTACGAGGCTAAAAACTAAAGAGGAGTGAGTAGATTGAGTGCGGCTGACGCAATTTTCGTCATTTCCAACCACCTGCGGCACGCTCGCGTGCACTGCTGCTGTTAAAAAAACCTGTCACCTGCAGCTGCTCGACCTTAGCCTCCCACTTCGCCGCGGCTTCCAAGCTAGCTTCTTGCGCGGCTTCGTCTGCTGTAGCGTTTGCCTATAACGGGAGGGCAAGGGCCAAACACGAAGTGGCAAGCAGCAAACACAACACACTAAGCCGGAAAACAAAGTTGACCTTAACGTCGCATAACCAAAATCGAGCACGCAGGCGCCATTGACACCATTAATTTCCGACACAAAATAAAACGTTTGAAATCAACCAAGTCCGCCATGCACATCCAAGTCATGACGCAGTTCGAAGAGGGAAAATACAGGTTTGGGGCGGTCATGGCTCTCCAACCCATTGACTGTGCTTTGTGCCTTCCAACAGTTCAGCATGTTTCTGGTGCATCAAGGACGGCTGCGGGAACACAGCACAGAGACGTGGTGGTGGTTTCGAGGCCTAGTGGATAGCGCTAGTTCGTGTGTACACAGAGGGAAGAGAGTGCTGAACTCTTCTCGCATGAAAAATCGAAGGCAAAGTACCGCAGGAGGGGAGGGTAGAGAGGGGCTCTTCTGTGTGACCACGGGTTGGAGTAAACGGCACTAGTGCCGTGAGCGCTGATTTGAAGTGAAGACAAAAAAAAAAAAAGAGGAGAGGAGAGGAGAGGAGAGGCGAGGAAACACGAAAAAAAGAAAAAAAGAAAAAAAGAAATAAAGCGCGCTTTGCAAACCAGCAAGCTTTCACCTTCGAGCCGTTGCCTGTGGACAAACAGCGAATCAATACAGCATCATCATCATCATCATCATCATCATCATCCATGTTGGTTCCTGCGAAAAGCCGTTCAACTGTCGCGCGCAACTCTAATACACCAGTGGTACAGGAAAGGGTTTGCAACTCTGTCACTGTTTTCTCTAGATGGAGAAAAACAGCACGTTAGCCAAGACTTCTAAAGTTGGAGTACATACAGCTCAAGTGGACCTGCACCCAACAGCGAACACGACAGCAGCGCGCGCGTGCGACGTCGACCATTCAAAGGAAATGCGCACGCCCTCGCCTAACCCTAACCCTAACCTGAACCCTCGCCTATTGCAACATGAAAACTGCTGCAGGCAGCACCGGAAGAGACCAATAGACACAAAACAACGCCCCGATGTCTCACTCTCTCACCAAATACTGTTTCTGGGAAAGCTCCAACGCTTCCTCGGCCTTCAAGGCCCGTGAGTGGGCTTCCTCCAGCTGGTACGTAAAATGCAGAAACGGGCGGCCGTGCGAAGGCATGCCGTCACACACGTTAGCCCTTGTCCTTACGGTACTGTACTGTGCGGATACACGTACAATACAGTGCTAGGGCAGGGAGACTATACTAACACCTTACATTACGTCGACCTCGTTCGTACCTGGGTGCCCTCTAGGTCTACAAGAGCAAGAGCCTCGATCGACCTCTTGTCGTGCTATTACAGTACTAGTTATCGCGTTTATGTCGACTACGGAGGCTAGGTCACCGAGACTTGCGGCGTCACCTTCAGAAAAAACAGACACACTGCAACAGATCCAGGAAGGACAGTATGAACCCCCAACCAACAAGAGTAATCACCTCAAACATTGGAGCACGGCGCAAAAGAGCAGAGGTCGTCATCATTCCTCGATACAATCGCGGCAACGCGGGGCTTGACGCCAACCGAAGTCACGAGTCACGACCGGTCCGAAGAAACCAACTGAAGACAACGACGGATAGGATCGAGGATCCCTCACTGACGACCGCGGTCCGACAGAGATGACGTCCTGTACCGTGATAAACCGCAATACACTCGAGGTACTACGTACCACACCGTCTGTCTGGAGTGTGTCAGTGACATGATTCGTACAAGAGATGCCTACCTGTCTGACGAGCTCGCCTTCCCGTGCGGAGGAATCCTCGCCAGCATCGAGCTGCCTCCTCAACCCATCGCACACCGACTCGCGGTCCAGCAGCTGGCGCTCCAGAGAGCTCGTAGACACCGCAAGACCTTGCAGCTCTGACGTCAGAAGCTGCCGGCTGTCGTTGTGTTTTTGTTCGCGGCAACAGGGTTTACACAAGAGCGCGGTTCAAAAAAGAAGCGAGGAGGCCCAATCTTCGTGACAACACTTCCACGGCCGTGCGCAAGATAGTGGACAAGATAGTAGATCTTGGCGAGTGATGATGACATTTTCGAGATGAAGAGGAAGACAAGAAACAAAACTGCGGACAGATATCCACACATACAGATATCATCGACGCAAACAGGGCAAACGACCGTTTTAAAGCACTGCACCGACGGATCTAGGTGCATACGGATATTTTGCTGTCTACATCCCTCACAATCGCGACTCTTACCTTTCTTTCTCTGCCTCCACTTGAGCCCAAGCGTCCCGTAGCTCTGTTTGAAGCCTCTTGAAGCCCTTCGACTGCTCCACGGCCGCTGCTTCTAGCCGCTCAACCTGCAACATTCGAGGGCAAGGTAATCTGAATCATATGTCATGCACACCATCCTGCAGACATGGGCGTCTCGGACTTGGAAACAGATGACGCAATCACTCAGACTGTACGAAGGTCAAACGGGGACCCGTGATAAACTGCGTGGTGAAAAAAACTAAACGCCGATCGGGCAAGAGCACCACGCTACAGCCAATGTGCTTGGAGTCATAAACAGTCCAACAACTACGCCACAAGCAGTGGGACGCAGAAGGCCGAAACTATCCGTGTCTTCGCACAGCAGAAGGGCAACATTTCTACAGTTGGAACCGAAAATCAGTTCCTGTACCTACCTGGTTCCGGAGAGCTCCTTCCAAAGCCGACACCCCGCCGCCCTCCCCCCCTCCCCTGGGCACCCTACTCAACGCCTCGGACAGCTCTTCCTTCAGACCAGCGATCTCCTTCTCTTGAAGCTCCACCATGAAGGCCAACCCCGCCCCTCCCCCACCTGCCGCGGCGGAAGAACGACTCGCCGCTCCTCCTCCTCCTGCCCCTTCAGCGCTACCGGGGGAAGCCATTGCCAGTGTTGTGGCCGTACCCCCGTTGGTCGCTACAGAGTCAGCGGCGACGCCGCCACCATCGCTGGCGTCACCGTGCGTCAGTATCGATATCACACGTTGCCTCACCTCTGCTGAAGCTCGCGTCAGCAAAGAGCTGAAGCCAGGGACGAGCCGGAGTTCTACAAGCCATGGGACAGGGCGGTAGGGGGGGGCAGCAGGAGCATTTTGGCCCAGAGGGTCTTTGTAACATAACAATAGATGACTTCCTTCCCCCCTGATCACTGATTACCTCCTCTTCCAACAGGCAGCAGTATCCTCCGACGAGGCTCATGCAATAAAACGTTGTAAAACGTCGTCACTCAAGTACCGGAATAGGTAAGGCAACATGGACCGTGTTGCTAGCCTTGGAAGGTGCCCCGAATCCCAACGTCGAGCAGTGGAGTTCTCCACAAAACACCTCACCAACCAAACCCTCCCGCGCCGGGCACAGGAAATTACTGAAAGCCTTCACAACGACAACAACAACAACGTCAACATCAACCTCACCGCGGTGGACTCGCGGACATGCCTTGACGACCCTCACCTCCGTTGTTGCCTGCACCCTCTTGCCCAGCCTCGCCCGAACCCTGCCTCTCCCGCGCGGCGCGATCTCTTCGTCGTTGTATTGTTTCTGCTTCGGCGAAAGCTCGCTTGGTAGCCTCGATGGATGACATGAATGGTGTCATGCCTGCCGCACACGACAGACAAGTGCCGCGCAATAGGCAAGTCAGAAATGCGGCTATTCATGGATTCGCACACAACCTGCATTGATTTTACATATGCAATAGTCTTTATACACTGGGAAGGACAAGCATTGCTTAGCACCATGCTCGGATCACCTTGTCTGTGAATGAAGACAACCCAATACACGTTGGTCAAAAGCTCAGAACGCGAACGGAACACTACCAGCAGGCTAACTTACCGTAATCGTGCGAGTGACTTATCACATTCCCATTCCCCCATAGACAGGCTTCATACACCGTAGTCCTGATCCACAACCGAGAGGGCACTACTATTATGCCAAAACAGAAAAGAGAGGGTGTTTTCGGAGAAATCTACGTATCACATCGAGATAGAGAGAGAGAAACTGCTTTCGTCAGACCTAGCGGCCGGTTTTCGATCGCACCCCTTTACCTTACCCTCTTGGTTGTGGAGCAAACGAGCTACAGATGACCCTCGGACCAGGGAGGGGAGGGTGCGACCAATCGAACAATTTACCGTCCAAACTCCTCCCGTTCTACTGCCCAAACCACAGTCTCCGCGTTCACCCGACCGCCCGACTCACCAACCCTATTCTGGATCATCTTCATCACCAGAGACCTCGTCCACTCTCCACTACCGCCGCCGCCGCCGCCGCCGCCGCCGCCAGACCTTGGTGCCCCCCTGCCCTCCACATACTCCAGCAGCAGCCCCAGCGCCAAGCACGCCAGCCCTTTCAGCGCGACGCACTGCACCGCGGTCGCGCCTCCTTCCCCGCCTTCGACCAACACGGAACACCGTCCCGCGGCCACGTCTACGACAAACAGGTTCGCCGGGTTGTCCAACATCTCAACCACCGCCGCCGGGCAATCGTACAACCACCCGCACAAGAGCCGCTCCAGAGAAATACCGGCGTCAGCAGCCGCGTACCCGTCGACAGCGGGCCTCCCAAAGTGGCCGTCGCCGCTTCTGCTAGAGCTGGGGGCTCCGCGGTCTGTTGCGGCCGAAGCGGGGTGGTGGGATGTTGCAAGCTCCAGCCAGTGCAGGAGGACGTGCAGGAGGGTGGTCGGATGGGCGACCGTTGGTGCTGCCAAGGGTACCCGCAGAGAAAGCTCCTTGGCTAGAGCACCTCCGTGCGTGAACAACATCGATATGATCATGCAGCTTCGCGAACAGCAGAGAAGAGGGGGGAAAGAGAGAGAGGTGCGGGTAAGCTGAACAGCATGAAGCAGGCGGGGGACTACCGATGCAGAGATAGAGCGTGACTTCACCTGCAACAACCGCCACAGCGGATATGGTACAGCTCTCTACATGATTAGTCAAGAACAATGCTCACCCTCTGGATATCACGTCAGCGGCTTGCGTTGCGGCTACTCTTCGTCCTTCGCCAGTGCCGCTATCGTTGCTGTCGCCACCGTCCTCGAAGAGAGTCTTTGCAGCTGCTGCCAAGCTATCCAAAAGGACTTTTCCAGGCGGAGTTGGAGGGACCCAAGCCTCGATATCCTGGCAACCGAGCCACGCACCAGAAGGGAAGCGGGGTAAGCCTAACGAGGACAGCAAGTGACGCAGGGAATTTCATCCCTGCCACGCCCACACGGAAACCTCATAACACACAGAGCAGGCCGTAGGGTTTGTCCGGAAAAAAAACGGACCGATTTTCGGACTCGAGCAAGGCCAACTACATAACATTCAGGCCAACAACGGCCACCACCGATCGGTCGACTATTAACGAAACAGAACGACGATATTAAGTTAGTTCAAGCTCGGTCGTGCGCACCTCAAGCTCAAGGGGCGGCGGCGGAGGCGCGATGATGTGAGAAACCACCTGGGTGCAGACGAGCTCATTCCCGTGGAACAGACACTCCAGAACCCTGACCAAGGCAAGGGAAAAACCGATAGAGAGGTGCCAAGGCAGGCTTTCGTCATTCTTCCGGTTTGGCAAAACATTAGGTAGGCAGCAGGGAAGGCATGTTGGGATATCGGATATGGAAGGGTTCAAGTCGAGGAGCACACAAACCTTGATGGAGTCTCTCGGGGGAAATGTCGGACGAGCAGTGGCCAGTGTGCAGGGGAGTACTGTACGCCTCCTTTCTAAGGAGAAATCCTAAACGCCATCATCGCGATACGTGACGAATCTATTACCACAACAAAGGATGGTGCGGTACCTCATGGCATACTATTCATGGGCGAATTCGTTGACATCGCTTCACAACAACACCATGTCGCACTAGCCCTCTACTATCTATATAGATAGGCGGAAGCACCGACGACGCCACGGCCAGGCTCCTCGCAAGGGAATGAACGTAATAATTACTAAAACCAACCAACCCCTCTGCGTACCATTGGCACGCCTCAGTTCTGCTTCGGTCAGCTCCGCCTTTCCCCAACGCCCCCTCCATGACAAGCGTCGCAAGAGCCACGGAATCAAGTCCGACGTCTTGAATCAACAGCTGTGGCGGGAGGAAAACGGCGGCGGCAGGATAACGACAAACATCAGTCACTGGTAAGAAACACGCCTCCATAAGGTTCGAGGGGGTTTCTTACAGCAGGAAGGAGCAACAACGATTGTTAGGCTGCGCCACCAAGAGCACGTGGAGCAGAGTTGGTCATGCCATAAACCCACAATTTACACAAGATCGCCATGCGTCACCGCTTTGACATCGTGTTCGAAAGGTGTCGATATGCACCGTAGGCAAAACCTCCCCTCGCCCCTTTATCCATCCCTGCTCCACGCGCCGATACCCTGACCCCTCTGGTCAGACCCACCTCTCCCAAGTTGTACTGGTTAGTAGGGTGTCCATCCACCAAAGCTCCGGTCGCCCTCATCGCCCGCTCTCGGCAGGCGGCCGGCGCGTGCGAAAAGGCGTCTGCCCTCGAGAACGCCACGTGCGCCATCATCTCGCTCAGCATCCCCTCTGACACTTCGGCCACAAGGGTCTGCCTTTCGGGCCTTTTCCCATCATCGTCATCGTTGCCGCCCCCCCCGCCCCCGCGGCCTCCGCCTTCCTTCTCGTCGGCGTCGCCTCCGCCGTCGCGAGCTAGAAGCAGCATCAGCACGTCGAGCGCCTTGCACGCGATCTCGTTCTGCATACCGGACATGGCTCCCATTGGAGGCGCTCCGTCCTGGTGGAACGTAAAATATTGTCAGAACCGATGCAGGTATGCACAAGTATTATACAACCTCATTCTTGTTGCGGGGAAGCGGTTGGGGGACATGCAAGTGTCCGATGGCAGGCGACTTGCTAAGAAAGTTGTCCCACTAAAAGCTTCCAATGCCGCGGGGAATGGCATCAAGGTACGTACAGTACAGGTGATGATGCTGCAGGATACCTGTACCTCGTCCACTCACATGCGAAGGAGCCTTCTGTCCCTCTCCACTTCCTTCCTCGCCCTTTTCAGCGCCTACGACCTCCATCTCCGGGCCGTTTTGAGCAGCCACCGCCGCTGCATCCTCCCCGTCGGACGTTCGAACATCGATAAGCTGGTGGAAGCGCTTCAGGCAGCCGCTCTGACAAAACAGGGCCTGAGACGCAGCAGTGTACAAGTGCCAGCACAAAGGTACATGAGGGAAGTGGCGCGACGACACCAGTACAGTACCATGTGACAGTTGGCGTTGAAGACCGTCAGAATAAGCTTGCAGGCTTACCAGAGTGCGACGCTCAGGGTGGGCTGAAAAGTGATGCTACCACAGCGCTTCTGCTTGGGTCGAGCATGACACGTCACACAAAAACAATACCGTGCATCACCCACGGGCCGTGTACCGTGCCCTGCAAAGGCAAAGGCAAAGGCAAAGGGCCACCTTGGTCAGAGAAGAGCCGGAGAGGAGGTTGTTGCATACGTGAAGGCAGTCCTTGACGATAACGCTTCCCCCTTCGAGCATGCCTTCGCCGGACATAATGTCGAACAGCCGCTCGAAGCCCTCTTGAAAAGCCACGAACTTCTTCACCTCCAAGTTGCTTGTGGTCAGCTAATTTATAACAACGACGACCAGGACAAACGACCAAAGTTGATCACATAAAGCAGGGCTGGCTGTAGACTTTCTAGCATACCTCAGACTACTTGGTTTCATACGCCGCGACAGCGAGGCTCCAAGTAGTGGTACGAGATTAGCAACAATCGGTGCGGGCACGAGAACACGCAAGCGTCGAGTCTATGTTCGGAGGTCAGCACCCCCATCGTCGAAAAGCAGGCCGATGTCTCAACCAAGTCGCAATTCCAGCAGTACAGCAGTAGCCACTGACCTGCCCCAAGAGCAAGATGACCTCGTTTCGGACCTCCTCCCTGGAATCTCTCAAAACCTCCACCAGAGCCTGAAGGCCGGCCGGGCACTCCAAGATGCAACCTTCCAAGGATTCCGGCGAAGACTTTTGTAGCGCTTGCAGCACCTGAAGTGTACCACGCAGCATCAATCGATGTACATTTCATCAACGCCAAACGTGTGCGAGGGAATGTCGTTTCACACAGGGCTGCTTGCCTGGCGCCTCACTACACACTAAACAGGACTTTGAATATACGGAAGACGGTCACTGCTGCTGCCGGGCGGAAGAGATCACAACCTACTTGGGCGTACTGCTTCGACTCGCTTTGTTTCGTCAGGAGTCAGGAGTGCAACAAGGCCACACCAAAGGACCATCGCTTGTGGCCATCAGTCCATCTGTCGCTACTGCTGTGGTACCGCCGACGGCAGGAAGCATGAAGTAGTATATAGTTGACAGGTTTGGAAGGTAAAAGAGGTATGTGTGCTTTAGTCCCCCCTAGTCTAGACTAAGCATTTGCCCATAAAGGTGGAACAAAAACTGCGAGAATTGCTCCGCACAATCGTCAAATACCCAAAACTCTCCACCCATCGAGGCATGGTTTCCGATCTCCATCTCAACGACAATGGCAAAGCAACATGAGCCCCCTGTACTGCAATCACTGCAATCCGTGGCGACTTTTCCGGGCGTTTGGTGTTTGGTGTTCGGTGTGCATACACGCACAGACCATGCTGTTGCACCAATACCCACCTGAACGGCTGAGAGGGCGGTCAGGGCATCGGTGCTCTCGAGCAAGTCCAGCAAATTCTGGACGTTTTGAACGTCCTTCAGGAATGACGACACGTCGGCGCCTTGCTCCTTGACCAGGTTCAGCATGATGCCCATGATAGTCTGCGTCATGGACCGGTCTGCAATGCCGGCCTGCAGGATGTCGGTGAAGATTGGCATACCGGCATGGCCAACATCGGTAGGATGGTCCTGCGAAAGCTTGAGCAGCGCGCCCAGAGCATCTCTCCTGTCGCCCATGTCACCTGCATTTTTCAGCCGCTCCACCAGGATGCCTGCTGCGGCCTGGGGAGTCACACCCTCGTTCCCAGGCCCCAGGTACTCCATATCACATCTATCTATTCCGTAGTGTTGATGGTAGCGTGTCCAACAAGGTGTTCGTCGATGTCAGGTGCCCGTCTCCTCCCACAATATTTAGCAGTTAGCGGGGCCCCCATTGCTGGATATACATATGCATACGTGCGAGACACGGACACACACTGGCTGTTTCCAGGACCCACGATGACAGCCGTCGCGAGATTATGCGGGATCCTTGCGGCGTTCTTCACGCTGGTGTCCGCCCAATCCGCCGCTGTCGTGGTTGAAGTATCGCCGGTGGTACATGTCGCAGCCCCATTCTCGGCTCTGGTGCGGCTACCGCCATCCTACGCTGCCACCGGCCGTACCGAGGCCAAGGCAAGCCTTGTTGACGCCCAAGGAGGGGAGAAGGAGTTGGTGAAACAAAAGCTGAAAGTCTCTGCCGGTGGAGAGGTGTTCTTGGAGCATAAGCTGGAGGGGCTGCTTATCGGGTGCGGTGTGTGAAAGTTATAAGTTGGATTGTGGTGGACTTCGGTCTGCAGACAAATGCTCCTTGCAGTCTATAGATATACTACATCTCCACGACGCGCGTGATGTTAGGTATCGTTTGTGGTCCACCCTGCCTTCTACGCCCCACCAAGCCCGTCTACTGCATGGGCGCGGTCGACGTCGCGTTGACCGCTGAAATGGAGTAAAACGGATCCGTCGTCTCGAATGTTAACTGAGCGCACAAGCTGTTCGGTAGATCTACGGGTTGCGTAAGATACCCCACCCCCTGGACCGTTTGTAAAGCTCGAGTACATTCCACGACGAACGGGACCCCACGAGTCAAACGGCGCTTTTTAGGCAAGCTCTCGATGAGACTGTTCCGACGCCACCATTCCGGAACCATCAAGCTGCAGAATCGAGACTTAGATTGGTCCCGGGGGTGTGATATCTTAAGCAACCTACACAGCTTGTCAATATCAACACATTTCGAAACCTGTCCTCGGCGACCGCTCATCAGCTGTATCACCAGCTGTGCAACACTATCACTACTGTGTTGCTGTAAAATAGCACGTTCGTCATCAATGCTGCTGGGCACGCGGCACGCAGATGATCAGAACGACAGGAACAAAACTGTGCAGCACACACACATACCCACATGTTTGAGATTTTGAGATGCGAGGATGTCACCGCCATGTGCTTGACTACGGTATGCATAGGCCAATATCATTCAACATCAGTTTCATCCCAAATTGCGATGAACTACTTCTGTTGGGTGCGCCTCTTCGCCTTCCCGAAGGGGTTACAGGTCAAGTTGGGGACTATGTTCTCCCAGGACCGAACGCTAATGACAGAAACCATGTTGCTTGATCATCACACAGCGTAGTCCTTCCAGTACATACATGAGTGAGTTTTTTCTCGCTAATTAAATCATGGTCTCCGTTGGAAGCGACGCGCTGCAAAGCTCGTCGTTTGTAAACTTGATCGACTTCATAAGTCGCGAGGGAAGGGATTGCTGTACCCTTCTCACGATAAAAATATCTCAAGCAGGGACCGCAGGAAGGGGTCCAACCACCCCCTCCTATGTGACCCTGGTTGGGTCGTCTAGCTGGTACAAGTGGAGGATAGGGGCCAGAGGGGCAGACGACAGAGTCCAATGATGGGAGAAAAAAACAACACAAAACCAAGATAGCCAACGACACTGAACACATGAGCGTGCTCTCTCTCTCTCTCTCTCTCTCTCTCTCTCTCTCTCTCTCTCGAGGGGCTCCGCACTTGGACCACCAACAGCATACCCCCCACAACCACATATCCCCCATATCGGATCTCGTACCCGAGTGGACGATATTGTGTGTTCTACAACAGATACAGACAGTAAAAGGCCAAATAAGCGGTGAGAACGTGCAAACGCACTGCGGTGTGTTTGTATTTGTGTTCGTCCCATCTATTCTGGCGCCAGTCCACCGACCGATCGCTGTATACGGTGTTTTGATGCATCAGGCGAGGTTCCGCGGGAGGAAGGCCACACGGGAGCTTTTATTTTTTGGTTTACATTAATGCCCCACCTGCTCAATAGAGAACGATCTAGTTGGAGTGGTGTAATGAGTGAAGTTGTTCTCCAGTCCACCAGGAACGCTACAACGCTCATGAGCAACAAACAACCCGAACCACGCAGGTCGATCGGAACAAGCACCATACGTGTGCGCGTTGGTGGAGAAACACAGGATGTGCGAGTCACGTGCGTGCCTGGGTTGGTGTCGTTGTTGCCTCCTCTGGTTACTCTGGCCATCTCTATCTTGTACCGACAGGTGAGAGAGATTATTCGTATTTACTCTGTTGTAGACTACTCGTTGTCGGGGGGTTGTGTAGCAACGTCCGTCGTACTCCTGCTATTTTTGTTTTGTAACTGTAACCGAGGCTTTGTTGTTGTACAATACGTGTCTCTGTACGGGCCGAGTGGTGGGCTTCCTTGTGCGCGAAAGGGACGCGTTCCTCGCACGATTTTCGGTCGGAGCGAACCACAAGCTCACGCGTTTGACCGGCACCATAAACAACACGCTCAAAGCTTGCATGTTCAAGCGCATACTTTTGTTGCACATGGCGATTTTACTCTCCGATAGGTGCTGGTTGCGCTGCTCGTGGGCATCTGGGCGGGAGCCCTGCTGGTGTCCGGCTTCAACCCCCTGGGGGCGTTCCTTCGCACTTTCGACACATACTTCGTAGGCGCCTTTGTCGGGGAGGGTAACGCGGAAGTGCTGCTGTTTACGTTCCTGCTCGGGGGCACGATCGGATTGGTGCAGAGGAGCGGCGGTGCGCTGGGCCTCGCGAACGCGCTCAAGGGGTTCATGGGTGAGAGGAGGCGGGGAGAGGAAGGTGTTTGTACCTTGTCCTATTGGCAGCGCTGCTGTGGTAGGCATGCTTTTGTAGTTCTTAACATAGGTGCGCGGGGTGCGGGGTGCATATTTCGTTAATATGGTGCACCAGTGAAGGTGCTTTGGAAGGCGTGGATGTGCTGCTTTCCTTGTGCCACTACCGTCGATGCAATGTAATGCACGGGTTTCATGTCACTGAGGTCTCGATCTCCTCTCTCTCCCTCTTTGCCATTGCACCCACATGCGCCATTTTTTTCGTTGCAGGCACGAGGACACGGGGGCAAGTCTGCACAGTGGCCTTGAGCTGCCTAATTTTCTTCGACGACTACTCCAGCATTCTTATCGTGGGGAACAGCCTTCGGGATGTCGTGAGAACTGTTGGGGTAAGGAACACGCAAGGGCAGCTCTTGCTGTCTTGTTGCCTTGTTGATTGCTTTCTCGTGTGGCTTGGATCTGTGTTGTCGAGGTAATCGTTACTGAAATGGATACATAGGTCGCCGCCGTTGAAGATGCGGCGAACACCCTGGCGAGCGTCTTAGGCGGATGGTTCGGCGCGCGATATTTTATATGTTCCAGGAAACAAGAATCTCGTTGGTTCTCGCTCAGGGTCCGCGTTGCGCTCGTTCCTCCGCCCTTTTTTTCTCTTTCATCAGGTCAGTCCTGAAAAGTTCGCGTGGCTGGTGCACAGTGTGGGCGTCGCGCTGGCTTCACTGTCTCCCATCTCGTCTTGGGTGGGGCTCCAGATCGGGTACACCGCCGCGGTATTGGACTCGCTCGGGGTTTCGCCACCGCTGGACGGCTTTCTCGTCGTGCTCCGCTCCCTGCCCTTCCGCTTCTTCCCCCTCTTCTACCTCTTGCTCATCATCATCGTGCTCGTCAGCGGCAAGGATTTCGGGCCGATGGCCAGTTCCGAAGACAGAGGTGGTAGCGCTGTCGGCGGCGATCCAAATGCGGAGTCCCCAGCATCGGGTTCCCAGCTCGAGGGTGATGCTGCTGACGGAGGCGGGGGGGACGGGGGTATAACCCCGAAGGCGGGGACCCCGCTGCGGTCTAGAAACGCTCTGGTTCCTTTTGCGGCTGTGATTGGCGTGACCTTCTTGGGCATGATCCTGGATGGCATCTCGAAGATCGAAGCTGCTGGGAACGAGGTGAGGCGGGCCGGCATCAGCGTCCAGCGTGGTATGGTAAGGTGTACCGGGTAGTTTGGGTCGTGCAACAGGCAGCAACTTGTGAAGGTATTGTGTCGGGGAAGAGATTCGTGGAACATTTCTCTTTGCTGGACAGCATCTGTAGAGCAGTGACTACTGGCCGGGTCGATGGGATACTCGGCATGTTTTGAGATCTTCATCATGTCCTTATTGATACTAACATATACTCTCGGAGAATGGCGGCGATATCCTGTTATGTATGTCGCCTCATTCTCGACCCTACCCTAGAGTTCCGCTCGCTTCTTGGCGTATCGTTGATCGGTGTTGAGGCAGATGAACAGTACTGTAGGTCTCTCGCCTCCCTTTTGTTCTTGATCGTGATGCGAGGGGGTCTTAACTGCTCTCTGCTCGCGTGGCCTGTGCAGGTCCCCAAAACGATGGTAAACATTCTGAGCAGCTGCGACAGCGTGTCGGTACTCATCTGGGCGAGCGCGGCCGGCTGGCTGACTTCCTTGGTGTTGGTGTGTGGCCAAGGCATCCTCACTCTTCCAGAAGCCATGGAGACCTGGATGGAGGGCATGAAGGTGTTAAATAGTGTGTACCTAACGCCAGCCGTGGTTACATGAAACACCTCTGATAAGCACCAACCAGTGGCGGGGAACACATGGTCCGCTCCTCTCGATTTCGTCTCGTGTTTTTCTTAGACTCGCGTCCTGCAGGTGCACACACTTTGTCGCGCGCGGTTGATCTTGTTGATTTTGTCGAGATGGGAGTCTCGTGTGAAGAGTGCACTCACTCACGTATCGGTTACTCCCATGTCGCCGCTTTTCTATATTTTCTCTGCCAAACAACCTGAGCATTGGAGATATCTACATCTACACATCAGGGTAAACACGTTCCCCGATCTTGGCTGGCGGTTCTGTCCCTACTGTACCCCTAACCCTTACACGCTCCCAACCCTCGCTTTTGATTGGCAGGAGGTATTAGAACCGCAGTTCGTGTTGGTGCTAGCGTGGGCCTTGGGACAAGTGGTGAAGGACGTGCAGACTGCTGAGTACCTCTCTGGCGCCTTGGAAACAGGCATCCCTCCCTACATGCTCCCGGCACTCATCTCGGTGAGTGGGCCTTCACTAGCCCCCGAGAGCGTCATGTGTTCGGCAAGTGATGGCGTCAAAATGATTTTTTTCGTTGCCTGGGCTTGGAAATACGGCGCTACGAATCCAGTCCATGGAGCAGTGCGGTTTTACCACAGGAAGTAAGATAGCGTTGGCTTCATTGTTTCGACAGGCGTTGAGAACGCCCAGGCTTCTCGTGGAATGCGTCCGAGCGTTGATCTTGCCCCTCCAGTCACGTGTTTTTCTATCCCGTCGGCGCCGCCGCGTAACATATTCCCGTTGACCACCTCCTTTGTGCCAGGCTCTGTGCTACGTGATCTCGTACGCGTGTGGGAGCACGTTCGGGACCATGGGCATCGTGTTCCCCCTTGTGGGTCCCTTGGCGTGGCGATTGGGGAACGGTGACATCGAGTTTCTCCACCACTGCTTCGCCTGCATCCTCGGCGCGTCCATATTCGGCAACGTGTGCTCGCCCATATCGGACACCACCATTCTCACCTCTCTTGCAACCGGTGAGCTTGAATAATGGTTGGATATGTCCGAGTTGAACTGCCCCAGGAGTTGAGTATCCTTCCCGTCGCCCGAACCATTGGTACGGTAGTTAAATATTTGTGTTGAGGAGGAGCCCTGCCATGGTTAGCGATTATGCGCAGAAACAGCGGTTGCCTTGGGTGCACTGCTCTGCATTTCATTTCCAAATGCATATTATGTCCTGTTGCATTTGTATGAAATACTTTTGGCGCTTTGCGGCGAATCGAATCGAATCTATGGTCGCTACAAGCAGACGCCACCAACGTGTATCTACCGGTCACGGCCCTCCTCCATGTTAATCATGCCACCGTGTTATTCAGAAACAATTTAACTAGCGGAGGTTACGCATGTGCTGTAGAGCTCAGAGAAGCATGTCCGTGGGGTAGCCAGTGGCCACATTACCACAACCAGACGTGCTTGCTGAATATGTACTTATGATCCGTAGCTAATGATCCGTAGCTAATGATCCGCGGAATGAAGTTTGCTCTTGCGCACGCGCCGGTACACCAGACGACAAAGCCTTTACCAATGGGGTGGGGGTGGATGTGTGCGTCGATCGTACGTTTGAAATGGCTCAGAATTTTAAGGCAGTACCCGCTGTGCTCCGTCCTGAAAGGTTGAAAAGATTGAGGTCAAATGGCGAAAACGCAAGTAACAACATACGGTAACGTTGAAGTTCAACTTCCCTCCCCTCCTCGCCAGGTTGTGGACTGGGAGAGCACGTCCGCACGACCAGCCCCTACACGTTCATTGTGGCCGCTCTGTCCATCATTCTGGGAAGCATACCAGTGGGGATCGGCTTGTATGGCCCCTGGGTAGCGTTGTTGTTGGGAACAGGGGTCATGGCGGCGCTAGTGTACGGCCTGGGAAAGGAACCCACATCCAGCACAAGCTCGAAGAAGGCCGCGTAAGAATTAGCTGCTAAGAATGCACGGGAGGAGAGCATGGAATTCACGAATAAAGTTGCTGCGGCTGGGTTTGAAGGAAATCCCGCGCAGTACTTTTCGATGTAACGTCTTCTAGGGTACTAGTGTTGTTGGTGGATCGCAGTTCAATGCCCGTAAACTGATAAAAAGAGCGGAGGAAAAGGACTGCGCTCGGCCACCTATACTGCTGTGTAGTACTTTTTATGTTTTGTGTTTTTGTTTGATTCAGCGAAAAGAGTATTGGTGATTATGGTGCTGTTTTCAACAATGAACGAGCCTCGTTGTGGGCATGAATTTTCCCTCCGATATCGGTGAGTGTCAGTTGGGCCAGCGCGATTGTTGGAAGGCACGTGAGCAGAGATTTTTGATGTGGAAGACAATACAACAACAACAACCATTCCCATCATTTTTCTTGGACAACACGAAGAAGGTCTAGGCTGTGCTGCACCCGAGACAGTTGGTCCTCCTGGAGACAGATGTGTTCAAGTCTTTTCGAAGAGAAAGAGTATTTGTGGTCACCGCAATGCATCATCTAGAGACGTCCCAGATGGGCTTGACAACTGTAGTGTTTGTAGGCGACTGGAGTGCATGAAACTCGTTCCAGGCGAAGATTTTGGAGATGACATAGCAGCTGGCTGCTCTTCTCCGCATCTGCGTCCAAGAACGACAAGAAATATTAACTTCAGTTCTTTTTTCTTTCAGCTCCCCCCTCAGAGGAGATCTCTGTTTGAGTTTGTGAAATTGAACCTCCTGGAGAGATCGATCGGAAACGGGGAATCTTTGTTTTAGTTTCTCCGCGGACGGAATGTGTTTTTTTTGTTGTTTCCCTGGGAGGGGGGGTCACACTAGAGAGTAAATATTGGATTTCGTTGAGACGCGATCCGGGGGGGAAACAAGTATTAGTACTTCTTTACGTGGTGGGCACCAAACGTGCGGTACCCTTGATACGGGTACACGCCAATGCCTTGTCAGATGTTTTTTGTCGTTTTTTCCCTGCCTATCAAATTAGATTTTTCAAGAGAGACACTACCGCACATGACACAAGATAGCACACCCCCGCGACCGATTTCCAACTTTCTCAACAGCATAAAGAGTCACAGCGCCGAAAATGGTGGCGTTGAAGCTATCTCGTCAAGAGCTTTCCGAAAATGTATTGTTTCAATAGTACATCCTCGTCGTCGTGGCGTAATCGAGCTGCAGAAAATTGGTCTAGGGGCTGTGTTATCTTGTGTCAAATACGGTGGGTAACCAACTCTATGCAACGGCGGTGGTCATACAAAATATTTACCCTTCCTTCAGTCAGTGTTGTTGTAAAATGCCGATCAATCCAACACACCAAAACACTGTCTTAGAGGGCTGAACACCCAGGGCAGAACTTACGCGGCTAAGTAGCTAAACGAGATCCATAGGCGTGGTGAACCACCATTATCAAGGAGTCAAGTAGGGTACCCCCGCCCTACATGTATGCCATCATGATCTTCTGCGTGCCCCCCACCCGGTCCCAGAGATTATTGATTATTGGGACGCGTGTCGTGACAGCTCGATCCGGAGAGCTAGCGAGTCGGGCTAGGGGTCGTCTCCCGAGCGCTGGAGAGCCGAGAATACCACGTGAGCGTGGGAGAGGAACGCGCCTGTAGTATAGCCCCCCTGTAGAGGCCAGTCGGCAGCACGTTCTGGAGCCCGAGGTGAGAGAGCATGTGTGAGGCCGTCAGCGATTTGACGCAACGCGGGGCGATGAGGTGCACTACTCACGCAGTTGGTGGTTTGAGACTTCACTAGGGCCGAGGGACGAAGTTGTCGTCTGGTGTTGCCCACCGATTTGCACTGCAGTTGGTATGGGTACGTTGCTGTTGGCCGAGCATGAGCGGTGTTAATGCGATCAGCGTTTGTTGCTGTTGCAATCGAGAAGAGCAGGACGGTGTGTGCAGGCCTGTGCATGCCGGTAGCAACGCGACGCGAACAGGTGCACCCATGTGCTGCCCTCGCCCATCTCTCTGCCAGCGAAGACATACTGCTCTCCCATGTACTTTCTGCATCACCACGAGAAATGGCGCACCTTAGCATTGAATAAGAATACACTGACTACCGTGCTACTGATGTTGCTGCCGTCTCGATGTAGATATGTGTGTGTGCCAAGACCCCCCAATAAACCAGAGCCACGGCTGCTGGCTTTCCTCCGTGCACATCACGCCGCGCTTGGCTGTTTCCTGTGTTTAACCACACACACCACCCCGCTCCTTACCGCCATGCTTCGCTTGTACGCCACTTGTCGATGCGCTGCTACATACTCCGACCTTTGCGCGCGGATATTTCGATCTACTCTAGGAGTCCTGGATCGAGCTGCAGCTCCTACGTGAAGAGACTTTGGGGAGGCGGCCCGCTCGGCGAGGGCAACCATGTTAGAGTATGACAACAGCGCGTTCTACTACTTCACCCTGAGCCTCATTAGCATCTACCTGGTCCCGGTGACACTCGTGTCGCTGAAGCAGGTGTGCTTCAGAGGGAGAAAGCTTCGTTGGCATTTTTGTTTGCTATTTCGTAGAAGTACATTTGTAATTTTGTAATTTTTGGTCCACGTCTTGGAGATAGTCCCTACAAAAGTGATCATTACAGCGTGGGTTGTGTAAAACGCCGTTGGATTGATGCCGGTTGCTTCCTGGAGACAGAGGCAGTAGTAGTCTCAAGGTGCAAGGTGTGCCCTTGCTAGGGATACCATGATCCCGCTGTTTGTTACCTCAGTCTTAATTTAGGCCAACCAAGAGGATTGCACGTTTGCGACGAATGAATGTAATTGGTCACCCTTTGACATCTGGCTTCCCTGTGTACCGGGGGTGTTTGGCCAGATCTTGCGCGCGATCATCCCGGCGCGGGGAGCTGTCGAGGCCCGCACCAGCGCGGAGAAGACCAAGTGCACACGCATGAAGAAGGACAAAGCGGGGCTGTCGGTGCTGTGGCGATGGTCTTTCGTCACCAAGGTACAGCAAAACGAGAAGAAGAATGCCGCCTTGTCGTCCACTCTATTGGGCTCTCGGCGTTGCGGTCCAAAAGGCATATGACAAATGAGGACAGAGCCAGAGCCAGGGTTATTTTTTTTAGCAGTTTCATGTCAGGATGGAATAAACGACGGAGTCGTTCGTGGGAGGGTACCCGAGGCGAAGTGGTCATATGCTATCGACCACCATCTTTGTGACCTGCGCGTGTCTGTACGTCATGCTGAAGTCAGTGATCATGGTTTCATAAGAGTACCATGTTCTCTCGTGATCGCAAATCTCACCGCTCACCGGGCCGTGCAGTAGTACTGTAGCACGATACGTTCCTTCACCTCGCACCGGCCAATAATTAGCGGTCACCGAATATCACATGTGCCCCATGGAACACCGTAAGCTGCTGCGCTTCGCACTCCCCAAATCACACTTCACGCCCATTCGTTCCGTGTGGTTACCGGATATGTATACATGTATCGGGAACCGATCAGGTATTGACCCTGATCCCTGGGTGGGCTTGCTTCTTCTACCTGCTGAATTCCATGACTGATGACGCGGAGATCAAGGGATTCGATCCTTTCGCTATTTTGGGGGTTACGCCGTCCACGGAGGCGCGCGAGATCAAGAAGCAGTACAGGGCGCTGTCGCTCATCTATCACCCGGACAAGGTTGGTGCTTGTCCGTCACATCACGCCGGCCACTCCATCGCTCGCGAAGACTCGGCAATTCCATTCGTGTGCACGCGTCGCGCTTGTTTTGTGGTTGCTTGAGAGATCGGTGCGTCAAAAGTGGCTGGCTACTCTGTTGCCGCTTGACGGCTACAAGTGGTGCGCCAGCATAATCAGGACGACACGCCAAATTTGGCGTGCCTTCTGTGGGCGTTTCAACGGTAGTTCTTGGGTACCAGGGAGGATGATGTTGGCTGTGCGTGCGGCGAAGCCACACGTCTGTGCCATTTCAGCCAGCTGCTATGGTGAAAAGCACACGAGGACCATACATGTTTTTTTCCAGAGGATATGTATGTCGAAATGGGAAGTGCACGCGCTGGGCTGACAGTAAGCTCTGCCGAGCTCACGTCTGACGGCGATCGATCTGACGGTGACTCTCTTATTACTTTTTGTATCGTTTCGATGATGTCGCACGTGCTTCTCTCGGCGACAGAACCCTGACAACAAGGTGGCCGAGGACATGTTCATGAAGATCGCCAAGGCTTACGAGGCACTCACCGACCAGACGGTGAGGCAGAATAAGGACGGCGGGTCAAGAGAGACTCCTCCTGCTGCTTCTGTTGGCTGTTACAGCTATTGTTCTGTTCGGCCGCGGAGCCGCGAAGGTGCCGGCGGGCATCTCTCTCGCCCTCTATACATCGCGTCAAGTGGATGTTGACCCTTGATGCGGTTCACAGACACCCTTTCCTTCGAAGACGTCAAGTCTCGCTGCTTTCATGTGATTTGTGTACAAACGGCGGCAGCCAAGCATGAATTCATCGCTTGATGGATCGTGAGTTTTTGTTGGATGATGCTTGCTCAGGATTGCCAGCCACAAGGGTGCCCATTCCCTGCTGTGATTTCGTGATTCCGAAACTATTACAGTTATAGCACTCCTTACAGACCGACGGCACCCCGACCATTTGGCGCCCGCCGTCGTTTCTGACGTTGTGACTGGCTGCCGATCTGTTATCAAGAGAATATAAACAGTGCATGGGATGTACGCTTGAAATTTGGTTCGACAGGCAATGGACAACTGGCGAAAGTTCGGCAATCCCGACGGCAAGCAGCCCATGGAGGTGTCAATCGCTCTACCGACCTTCTTGCTGGAGAAGGAGCACCACAACACCATCCTCATCATCTACCTCATCGCCATGGTGGTGATCATTCCATGTGAGCGAGCAAGGCACCGTGAAAAGCACCATGAGAACCTGACCAAACAACGAGGGAACTCAAGCTAGCATAACCGACGTGCAGAGAGTGTAAAGGTGTATGCGGGTGGGTCACTCGGGCCGGTGTGCCGAGCCACGTTGTGGTACAGTAGCGCTGCTGTTGAGCAAAAAACCAGCCACGAATACATGTACAACGGCAATACCGGTCGCCCCATAGTGGGTAGCCTCGTAGCCTGCTAAGGGCCAGGTCATGGGTTCGAGTCCCGGCAGAGAGAGTTTTTTTCTCACTAAATAAATCCTGCTCTAGGATGAAAGCGACGCGCTGCAAAGCTCGTTTGTTAGTAAACCGTAATCGACTTCGCAAGTCGCGAGGGTAGGGATTGCTGTACCCTTCTCGCGATAAAAATACCTCAGGCATGAACCGCAGGAGGGGGTCCAACCCCCCCCTCGTATGTGACCCCGGTTGGGTCGTCTAGCTAGTAGAAGTGGAGATAGGGGCCAGAGGGGCAGACGACAAAGTCCAATGATGGGAGGAAAACAAACAACAAACATGTGCAAAACTCCGCCACCTCCGCGGTTCATTTAACTAGTCCTTGCAACCTTCTGGTTTTGAGACATGATGAGACATTACTTCGATCTCGGCGAAGTCATACCAACTGTTATTGTTCTTTCATAAAAACTGTATGCCCGATGGTGCGGGAAGGTTATTTCGAGGGCACGCGAAATTCACGTCGACGGTCGGCGAGAAAAAGGGAAGGCTGAGTGATTTTAGAAAACACACACAGCAGTAACATTGCAAAGAGACCGCCGGTTGGAGATGATGCAGTACGCTGTTCGAAGGCATGTATCGGAAGTCAATATTACAATCTCGCGGTAAATGAACGAATTGAGGCAAGCAGCGGAGAAATGACAACCAGCTTGTGTGGCCTTCCTGCTCTGTAGCCGCGGCTGTTGCGTTCATTATGCCATTTTGCGATTGCCCACAGGTGCCGTCTGGCGCCCATGTTGGACATGAACGGATTCATGATGAAATTAGCGCACAACACCTTGGGTGTCATTTATTATCCCAAGGTTGTACTTGCGCTTGCGTGCAGATTGGCGTTGAAGGTTTCCGCAAGTACATACTACGTTTTTGTGTGGGACCACTTGTATGGACTAACCGTGCTTAGTCTTGGTCAATCGTGATGTACCTTTGGGTGTCTACCATCGTGGTGCCTTGCGCTAGACACATGCATGCAAGACTCGTCCACAGCAAGGCAATAACGCGAAACACCCCCCCGGGCGGCTCCCTGTTTGACCCTTTCCTCTTGAAGTACCCTTTCACTGCCCCTGCCTCAGTCATTTTGATGTGCACCCATTCATCTCCCCTTTGTTTGCTTGCACAATCGACCGTCAGCCATCGTGGCCATGTGGTACGCGCGGTCCAAGAAGTACGGCGAGAAGAACGTCATGTATGACAGCTACGCCTGGTACAACCACATGCTCAGCGACTCGTCCGAGATGAAGAACATGCCGGAGGTAGGTACATGCGCGCATCTGATTCCACCCGTCCGACGACCCATTAATACCACCATGTGTTGTGTGCTTGTGTTTCACCTGTTGCCGCCGACATGGTGTGCCAGGAGGAACCCGACCCAGTTGGGATGGGCGGCGAAAGATGGGCTTTCCGCGGATACAGGAGGGAATGACCGGCCGACTGTGTCGGGTTAGCTTAGAAGCTAGTCGCCTCTAGCCCGTGGCATTTATGCAGTGCAAGCAGCATTGGAGACTGCCTCGCTTTTTTTAGCTTGCCACGTGATGGTGGCGCCCATCTGCCGGTGTAGCGCACTCGACTGCTTCGTTTTTGGCCGAACCTGCCTGGAGGTTTTGGGTGTATCCCTGTCGTCACGATGCTGGCTTGACGTTGACGTTGCCGCGTATTTCTACTTTTCGGTACATTTACATACCTGTCTGCAGGAAGAAGATCGTCCAGTTATCGGACAATCCCACGCGTTGGTTCTTTCGATCTCAAACTTTTGACCCTTTGTCTTAAGCTTTGATGCGTGTGGGTCGTGCCTGCTGTCTATTTGTAGGTGTTGGCTGGTTCGGCTGAGTTCCGCGCTCTCAACACCCCGGACAAGGACCGCCCTATGGAGACGAAGGAAGTGGCTAAGCTGTACCGACAGCTCTACAGGGTAAGCGCTTCTCGTCCGAAGTTACTTGACACGCCGGAACCCGTGGGGCGTGTGTTTGTGGGAACTCGATGCGGCAGCTGCAGCTGCAGCAATGGTCGCTACTGACCGGACGGGTTTCCGCTTTGTCCCTTGCTGGCTGTTGCGATGTGGTGTTGTGTTTCATTTCGAGGAGGAATTCTTAGAAGGTTGGCCTCGTGGGGTTAGGGGTTGAGGCGCGAAACCAACTCGTATCTCGTTGGACGTGGCATCACATGGCATGGCTTGGTGTGATGGCCATGACTCTTCCCTCGGCAACCATCTTGTACCGTATGCATACCGCTCGCTAGCCTTGCCAACCATTGTTTTCATTTTGTTGTGTGCGTGCACCTCTGGTTTCCGTAACGTTCCGCTGTAGTTAGTGCCTCGTCTCTTTCTCACGACCACCATCACGTTCGGTTTTTTTGTTTGCCATGTCAAGCGGATCGAGCGCTCTTTGCCCTGTTGTTTGTTTTTTTGCCTCTCATAGATAGGTCCCGATTGTACACATACCTTATCGATAGACTTGGTTGTTTTATCTTTGATTGTTGCTTTGAAGTTTTGTAACTACTATGTATTACCATTGTACGTAAATCCACGAAGAGCAACCATCTCAAGTGGGGCGCTCTGCCCCGTCCTCCCTTGTGTTGACCTCGACACTCGACACTCTGCAACGATCACCCGCACGAGCAGGAGAGCACCTTGATGCCCAAGCCCAAGTACGACCATCCCGTCATCAAAAAGGGAGCCGTGCAAGTGTTCGCGCACCTCGCGCAGAAGCCGATGAGCCCTGAACTCAAGAAGGTGAAGATAAATTGAATGCATATTGAATAGAGCGTTCAGCACTTGGTACAGACGGTAGATCCCAGTGATGTACTTGTTTGGAGTTGAGGCGTCGAAACTATCACCGTGTGACAGCAATGTGGGCATAAAGTAAGATGTAGCTGGTACCTTCTGAGCTGCCCCGCATTTGGCACTCTTCAGCGTTGTACTTGACAGCAGCGTCCACGTGCTGTGTGTTGAGATTGGATAGTGAGAGGGCATCGGTCGGCAGAACCACATTTTTGCCGCGTATTTGATGCGATCAAGATTCTGCTGGTAATCCTACACGGGGTCTCCATCCGTAAAACAAAGAGGGTGGGATGCTGCAGATCATCGTAAGGCTCTCGCTAAGCTGCACGTAGCCAGGAGGAGGTGCATCAGGTGTTCCCCCCTATACGACGAGGGAATGGGAATGACACATCCACTAGACACAAAATAATACGTCTTTTTTTTCATGATGATTGAAGTTTTTGGTACCTGTTCCTCGTTTGTTCGTCTTCTCAGAACCTGGACACTATGCTGATCAAGACTCCTGACCTGATCGAGGCTATGATCGAGCTAGCTTGCAGCCGCCGATGGTTGAACACTACGATCTACGTGATCAACTTCAGCCAGTACATCCACCAAGGCCTCTGGCTCTCTGACAACACATTGCTCCAGGTACAGAGTTGTATGCATGAAGGAGTAGGCGGATAGGTGCAGAGGTGAACAGTGCTGGGCGAGTTGTAGAATCCTCTCGCCTATGGGCAAGCAACCCTTGGCGATAACCGTTCTTGGTGCTGGTTGATGCTTGCTTGCGTCTCCTTGGCGCCAATCTCTTCACGCAATGTAAGCTACTGGTGATCGCGCCCATGCGCATGCTCGACTGGTGATGTGTGGCTTTTCGGAAGGGTTTGTTGCCGTCCGCGGGCGTGAGGTTATCATCCGGCATGAAGCTGAGAGTTGCCGGCAAAACGTAAATGTCCTACCGACGACAAAAAGAGTTGTGCTATTGTACAGTTTTCTCGTGTCACGGGTCAAAACTGGCCTAAACGTTTCGCCATGGATCGTGCTCATCATGCCGGTTGTGTTGCGCCTTGTCCTTCGTGTGTTTTCCTTGTTCTTGATTCTGTTCCGGATTTGCCGTGTGCCGCTTGCAGCTACCGCACATCGGGGAAGCGGAGGCGAGGACCATCTGCACTACCAGCGTGCCTGGCAAGCCTGCCGTCAAGGGGATCGCGCAGTACATCAAGCTGCCGCGAGAGGAGCGCAAGGTAGCAACACACAAACAAGACTTCGACATATCCACATAGAAATAGGTCATCATGGTAGGTCATACGTTATCGTCATAGGACGGACGACAGCAAGCAACAAACACGCCTCTGCGCAAGATTTTGCCAGCGCTTCAGTATACGCATTCGGCACAACCCCTCCTCCAACTACTTGGAGTCGCCCTTTGCGTTTTTCTTGCATCCCGCGACGGCTGCGCTCGCCAAAGGGTTGGTGGTATTGTTTGTATCCTGGGGCCCTCGCCGATCGACAGATCTGCTTGGGCATGCTGTACTATTAGTACTACTGAAGTACCAGTCTACTGAAGCACCAATAGTACAGGAGAACACCACTACTGGCCGTACTGCTGTCCCGCCATTTAGGCCTAGGCCCATCCTGCTTTCAGAAGAAAGGGCAGAGTTGGCCATAAGCAGCATAGGCATAAGCACAACCAATTCAAACATCTGCTCGAGCAGAACAAAAAGATTACTCGAGCACAAATACCTGTTACTGGAGCAGAACAAGCATGGAAAAGAGCAGATATGCCAAAATGCTACTTTACTATCGTGTAGGCTCCAATATGTGCAGGAGGTCGCTCAACAGGAGGATAATTGGGCATGACTTGGGGCTTTGAGACACGTCAATGCACTGGGGGATCAAGTAGGGGGTCGATAAGGTAACGAGCAGACATCGAGAAAGCAAAGGAGGAAAAAGCGCATTTGGCCAAAAGAGCATAAATGAGGGCATAATCACCCCAAGAATGGCATTTTAGAGCACACCTGGCCGTTGACGGGAAAAGAAGCAGACGTGAGACGTGAGAGTATGACCACCCGAAAGCAGCATAGAAGAGCGAAATTTGCCCAAAATAAACAGCATAGTTGAGGTCATGACGGCCAACAAGTAGCAGAACCAACGAGCATATTTGACTTTAGAAGCAGATGCTTGCCGAAGGAAAGGACCAGAATGGGCCTAGTAGGACCACCCGCCACCTTCGCGGCATCTATGGCCGCCTTACCCCCCAAGGCTCTACTCATCCCACCTACGGTGCCGCTGCCACTCTGGTGTCGTGCTGTGTTGTGGGGTATTTAGGGTTTGGACCAGCTTACGCCGGAGCAGCAGGAGGAGGTGCACCGCGTGTGTTCCATCATCCCGGACGTGACCGTGAAGGTCGACATCTTTGTCGAGGACGAGTCGGAGATTGCGGAGAACGACTTGGTTACCATCAAGGTGTGAGAGCCCAAGTGCTAAAGCTTGAGCAATATGTACCGCACTCGAACCCCTATAGGGAGAGGTTCAACGGGTGCCAGATAGTCTGTGGAACTCAGATGTTGTACTGCCCTATCGTTAGCCTGAGCTTGTACGTAAGGTGGTGAAGAGGAACCATGAACGATATTTGCATGGACGTTTTTGACCTGATCGGAGTCGCGAGAGAGGGCGTAGTGACGGGGACACAGGCGACGGCGGTGGGGGGTGTATCATGAATACCAAAAGTATGTCGTTTTTTATCGCTGCCAAGAGCAGGAAGCCTTCTGCGACACGCGCTTTCGGCCAGCTGAAGGTCACGAGATGGGTATCATGGTGACTTCCTTCCCTTTCCTTCCCTACCATTGAAACACCCTCCCTGCCTCCCTCTGTCTCTCTGTCTCTGGATCTGTCGATCTCTTCCTCTGTTGCGTGCAAACCCAACCTCTGTCGCGTGCACACCCTCCGCGCCCCTCCCTCCTTCTTGCTTGGAAACGAAACGAAACATGAAGGTGACTCTCACCCGCAACAACGTGGAAGACGGAAGCAAGGTGCAGCCGGTGTACGCCCCTAAGTACCCTGTCTTCGCCGACGAGGGGTGGTGGGTTTTGGTCGGGGACATCAACCGCAAGACTATCTTCAGCTTCGAGCGCATCACAGACAACGGCCGCGTTGTATCCAAGGAGGTGCGTGTCGGAGTAACTGCTGTGCGTTGCAGTACTGCTGTATTAGGAAGGGGCATTGTGTGGCCGTGTGTGTGACATCAGGTCGGTTGTCGGCCGGTGACGCGCATGATACCAGTGGTGGCCAGCAACAAGTGCTTGTTGCCCAATGCATTTTGCTAGTACAGTCGAAGCCTGATTCTGGGTGGACGGTGCCACCGATGCTATAGTGCGACCCGTTCAATTCCCCGTCCGCAATAAAAAATGACAGGTAAAGATGATGGCGCCGAACAAGCCGGGCACCGTGAAGCTGGACGTGTTCGTGAAGAGCGACAGCTACGTCGGCCTGGACCAGAAGCAGGCCGTGCAGTTCGAGGTGGTTAGCGCCGCCAACCTCCCGCAGTACGAGCCCCACCCGGACGACCTTGAGCTGGACAACGAGCCGACGCTGTTCGAGCAGGTCATGCAGGCGTACGACGACGAGACTGACAGCGAGGATGAGGTGAGAACAGAACAAAAGAGCAAGGACAAGAGAGGACATGGCGAGTGTTGGTTGCAATGCTTGAAAATGTTCCGAGGCTACATGCCCATTGTCAATACTCAATTTGCTCCCAAGGCGTGTTTCCTTGTTAGCCATTTTTTTTTCGACTCAGCCGGGCTCTCGTTGTGTTGCCTGCCATGTGGAACGGATGGGATGGGACAGGATGGGCATGAGTCGATGCATAGAACGTCGCTACCTCATCTATGTTGTGGGTAGGGTTGGAGCGGACATCGGAGTGGCAACGTGTAGCGAAACACGGGCGTGGGGATACGGTATGCGAAGAAAATCATACGTTGCTTCTGGGCGCGAAGCGGAGAAGAGGGGCAGAGGGGCAGAACGGGCTGCGTGTAAGGACGCGCGGTCGTATGCGAACACCTGAGACTGAAAAACACACACGTGCGAGGAAGACGTGTGCGTTGCTAGGAAGATTTTTCGTCTGCTCTCCTTGACCAACTCTTGCCACCCTTTTCACTGTCCTCAGTTTCGCCTCGTTTGGCTACACCGCGCTGCATCGATGCCGGCTACTGAGTATGCCATGATGCCATGTACCTGCTTGCCTTGGCCTCCCTTGGATTTCTCTCTGATTCACGCCCGTCTGCCCTCGCCTCGTATGTCCATCCGGGCGGTGTCATTGTATGCTGTATCGTGAACTCGATCCGTTGCCAGGACGGGGCGTACTCTTATTTTTTGCATACCTTAGCGGTTAGACCATTGACCACGCGTCCTCGAGGGGACCGAGCATTGTTCCCACAGGACCGATCACCGATGGCCAATCGTTCATTTCTACTTTGCCAAAGGTGGCTCAAAAATGTCTTCCCTAGTCTGTCTATCCAAACGATATCCCTTCCCGCCTTTTCAACCCACCTCCTATGCTCCAGCACAGCTACCGTCCTTTCCTCTCCATTCCATGCCTCAAACATCTCCCTGTACGTGCCATCTATTTTTCCCAGCTCGATCACGTACACTTCCCTCTCCTTCTTGTTCCTCGGACATTCCGCGACTACATGAACACGGTCTTCGCATTCAAAGCCGCAATCACATTTGATTTCGTCGTTTTCGTCGTCTACCGTCCAATGTCTTTGTCGACGTTCTCGAAGGCTAATGTCCCCGGTCCTG
This sequence comes from Ectocarpus sp. CCAP 1310/34, assembly GCA_902602495.3. Lineage (NCBI taxonomy): Eukaryota > Phaeophyceae > Ectocarpales > Ectocarpaceae > Ectocarpus > Ectocarpus sp. CCAP 1310/34. Next base: position 255,882 of record CACKRE030005254.1, read on the forward strand.
AATTTGACCTTAAGCTTTGTTCCTGAATCCATTGGTCCATGTAGGTAATCCTTGAACCCTATTCCTCCCTTCAACATTCCGTACAGTTCTAGACCCTCCCTATCCTTGGTTTCTTTTTTAGATTAATGTTCTTCTCTCTCGTCACAAGCAACAGATATCTTCTCCTTGAACCCCTGTAGACCCTCCGTTTCCAGCGTTTCATCTTCGTCGATGTCGAGCCCCTTCCATACGTCCTCTACAACCTTGACCCATTCCGTGGGTTGTCT
>CACKRE030005254.1:256205-283408 GCA_902602495.3 Ectocarpus sp. CCAP 1310/34
TGGAGCATCCTAGGATGATTTTCGCTGCTTTCATCTGCGCCGCCTCGAGTTCTTTCACTACCTTCTTATTTCCTTCCCCAGTACTCCCACTATCCCATCGTTCAGCCGCTTACAGAAGACTTTTCCTACTGTGTTCAACATTGTGATCCCCCTGTAGTTTCCCGGGTCAGTCTTGTCTCCTTTCTTAAACAAGTTCACAACCACTCCTTCCCTCCATCTACTTGGCGTATACTCGTTTTTCCACACCCAATTGTATAGCAGTACCATCAGCTGGATCATCCCCTTCCCCCCAAACTTCATGAACTCGTTGACTATCCCATCCGCTCCTGCTGCTTTGTGGCACTTCAGCTTGTTCACACACGCCTCAACCTCGTCCTCAGTGAACTCCTTTTCTAGTTCTACAGCCCAAGGTCTGCCTTCGATGTCTCTTCTTCTTGCTGGGCCCATGCGTCCACCTCCTTCTTAAACGCTTGGTCAAAAGCTTCATTCTCCGAGGGCACTCCAAGTCTCTTGTAGTGTCCTGCTAGAACTTCCCTTTTTCCCTTCCCACTGCTGACTAATCCACCGTTCACACCTCGCAAAGTTGCNGACCATCCCATCCGCTCCTGCTGCTTTGTGGCACTTCAGCTTGTTCACACGCGCCTGAACCTCGTCCTCAGTGAACTCCTTTTCTAGTTCTACAGCCCAAGGTCTGCCTTCGATGTCTCTTCTTCTTGCTGGGCCCATGCGTCCACCTCCTTCTTAAACACTTAGTCAAAATCTTCATTCTCCGAGGGCACTCCAAGTCTCTGGTAGTGTCCTGCTAAAGCTTCCCTTTTTCCCTCCCCACTGCTGACTAATCCACCGTTCACACCTCGCAAAGTAGCTACCCCTGTATCCCCCCCTTGCCCGGTCTTTTTTACCATTCCACTAATCCCTTCCCCCATCTGCTTGACAGGACGGGGGAGCACAAAAAACGATCGGGGACGGGGAGGAAGGCGACAGCAGTGGCAGCGGCAGTGACAGCGAAGACGAGAGGTGCGTGACGTGCACGCGCACGGGCTGGGGTTTGTCAACCCTTGGACTGCTGGTTATTTATCAGTCGTCGTGTGCTGCGGCTAGGGTTAGGGCTCTGTTTATGGTTCGATTGCGAGTCAAATCTTGAGTTGCCGTAGAGCCTCGTCGGTGGTATGATAGTTATTAAGAGCAGCGACTCCTTCTCCACCCTTGCCGCAAACACGCGGTTCATAGCGCTCCTGTCCAGGGCCTCTTGTGGTGCCTAGAGGTAGCACTGCCGTGACGCCCCCGATCCTGGTGGCTTTGGCTAACCAACAACCCGGTGACTAACATTGGTGCCCTCCGGCAAACCATGTCCGTGACCAATCTTGTAAAACAAAGCGCCGATACCCATGACGTCGAAAATCCAAATCGAATAATTGTGCGTGTTTCGTGAATTGAAGTTGACGATTCTTCACGGTGTCGGGTGTGCGGATGAAATGTTACTCTCTAAATATACCATGGTGAAGCTCGTCCCGCCAACACAGATATCGGTCATGCTCAAACTGTTGAGCATACAAACTCTCATTGTTGATCTTCCCCGCTCCCGCCGTTTACGCACGTGTGCTTGGCCACGTTACGTTGTCTACCTACCTACTATTGGTCCTTGTTGTCCTTGCCCCTTCCAGCGACGAGGAAGACGACTAAGCTAAGAGCCTCACATCGCATCGGATAGACAGCATCTGGAGGGTAGCGTAGACGGGCACGGGCTGGACCCTTGGTGGTGTGACTGATGAAAGAAAGTAGCTCTCATGACATGACATGAAGACGTTGTCGCGATGCGGGATGCAACACCATCTTGGTGTACAGTAGTCGCAGATGAAGAGTAGCCTTTTGTGCACGAGTTTCGGAGCTTGTGCTCGTTCGGTTCGTGCGTAGACGGATGGGATTGCTTTTGCAGGAATGCCACAGGGTGCCGCCTTGAGAGTGGGTAGTGTAGGAAAGATGGGATGATTATGATTTGGAACAACGTTTCTTTGCGGGTGTGGTCAAGCCGAGCAGCGAGCATCCTTTCGTCTCCACCTGAACACTTTGCGTTTGGGAAGCTATCCAACACTGTCCACATGGAAGACAAGTGTGAAGAGAGCGAGCAGTGCATGTGTGTGTGTGTGCGGTTGAGGGTTGAGGGGGGGGGGGCGGGGGTAATGCCAATGTACTGCAGCTTACAGATAGTGTGGGGGAGTTTAGACCGGACTTACACGGTTCTGAACACGTGCGACGAATCACCCGAGCAACGGGTGACCTTCCACTGCGTGCAGCAGCAGCAAGCATTCGTTCGCTATTTCTTTTCTCCTCGGATGCTGTTGCAAGTAGAAGAGTAGTGTGCCGTTCCACAAGTGGGTGACTCTTTTATAGTACGTGGCAGAAGGAGGCGCCGCCATAACAGGACGTTTTTTTTGTTCGGTGGTCCTATTTTTCGAGACGAGAGCCACACCTCGTTGTTTCTCCTTTCTAATAAAGTGAATGCGTGATTATGACGAGCCGTTTTAGTTAGTACATGGGTGTCACGCAAAACTCGCGAGACGTTTGTAGAATTCTGCCTGGCCGCTTTGCACGCAAATCTCTGGGCAGATTCAACCATTTTGTCAAGATAACTCGACGTCTACAGCTAACAACATATTGGTGAAATTGAGAGCGCAAGCATGAAATTGAGAGCGAGAGCCAAAAAAATAAAATTCGGGTCCAGACGCCTCTTGCCATTTCTTGGGAAGTAGGGGGCGGGCTCTTCCAAGAAGCGGCGCAAATTAAAGGTCTCATCAGCAGCGTCACGAGCATATGCGTGTCATCGTCATCGGATGCTGCAGCTAGGAGCTAGTCAAGTTGCTAGATTTCCCCAGATTGGCTATTCCTGCCTCAAACTGTTGCAGGGCGATTTGGCCTCGGGCGGTGGGCTCTGCTGTAGCTTCTGCTCGCCGCTCTAACTCCACATCGAGAGACTCCCACAGGATGACCAGGGGTATCTGCTCGTAGCTACGGGCTGGCCCTTCAATTCAAACTACACAGCAAGCTCCACCTCTCAACAGCAGTAGTCCAGCTGCAGCGCATCGCGCAATCTCGCTCTCAATTTCACCAATATGCTGTTAGCTGTTGGTGCTCGACTAGGGAGCGATCCGGAGGCTCATCTACCAAACAGCAGTAGAGTGATGGCAAATCAACCACGATATCTCCAAGCGGACGTAGATACGACTTGATAGGAGAGAGCGTCCACCTAACGCCAAGTTGGCGTTGTATTGTACATCACGAAACACTCTTCAAGACAACAATACAACACGCCCGGCCACCACCACAACACGCCAAAAAACAAAAAACAAACCGGCTGAGCATATGTACACGAGACCATCGAACACACGACGGGGCACACAAGACGAGGCACGAGGCAAAAACACACCCAACGCCCAACACTCAAACCAACCACACGAGGACAACTAGCTCCAAGAAACGCCTGTGAAGCAAACAGAATACTCCCCCCCCCAACCGGGACAAGCCCTCGTTACAACAATTGTGCAGCGATACACCAGGCCGGGTGCGCACAGGCGCTTTACAGCACCGCATTGAATATCGTGGCTCGATGAATGACGCCACACACTCGACGTTCAGCGCTCCGCACCAAGACAATCTAAATTCCCGAACCCCCCCCAAAAAAAAATCGACTAATGGGAGGTCTTCCTCGTCGTGAGCAAGTCAACGGCGAAACTCTCTTCGCCCAAATGTACTTTTGTACCTAACAGCGACACACACCCCCTGTTTCGTTTTGGTATCGTCTGTGTGTACAATATGCAGCATTACTTTGTCTAGCCCACGCGTCAACAGCCATGTAACTTTGAATCCATCGTCGAGAGCACTCATTCCAAGGTCTATTCGAGCGCAGAGTATCCCCTGTAAAACGGCGGCGAGGACAACGTACACAGGAGGGAACACCACAGAGTGTAGGGCCTGATACCTCGAACAGAAAACAGCAGCTCCACAAATCTCAACGCTGGACTTCCAGCATGATTCTAACCGTTCAATCACTCTGCACCAGAACCCGTGTCCTCTGCAGAGCCCGGCCTACAGGGTCTTCTTCGAAGACTTATCGGCCGTGTGGCCGGAACGGGTTGCCGCTGGCTTGACGCCTGAACCATCCGCGGAGCAGGAGCCGCCCTCGCTTCTGAAGCACTGCCCCGCGGGGTCAACGCCACATGATTTTCTGCCGTTGAGGTAGACACCACCCAACGTCGGTCCGGAAGCAGGGGACAATGCTGTTGCTGCTGCTGCTGCCAGGGTGGAGAATCTGGAGCCTCTGGTGATACCGGGGGAGGCTGCTGTCGCAGTAGCAATGGTGATTGTGATAGCGGGTCGCCTCCGGAGGTGCCTGTGCCTGTCGGGCATGACACACCTGCACCTACACGTTACGCCGGGAGAATAGAGGGGGCGGTTGGTTCGACGGGTCGAATCGGGGTTCTCTGTTCGCTTGTGAAAGTCCCAACAAGATAGAGGGAGGGGAAGGATAGACGTACGCATGCGTACATAACATGTATTTCAGAAACACGGATCGAACACCAGGTCGCGGCCCGTATGGTATGCATACATCATATTTAATCCTTTCCTCCCAGCCTGGCCGTGCTCCGTGCTACTCTGCATACAGTAGCAACGCCTGCCTGGCTTGGCGAACACTCAAACCGTAGGCACGATTAATCCCGGCTTCGTAAACGAGGTGCTTGTATCATCCATACTGTAGGTCTGAACATCTGTACGTACTGTAAATGGTACGGTCGGCGGGTACTTCCGGAGTACACACACTTCGGCAATCAAGAGACAATAGGTTCGTTGGAGAACTGCTGTGTGCTTGTTTTACCAAGACGTTGTTGGATGTTCGCTTTCCCCAGGACATCTGACAAATGATTTAACCGCGACAGAATGGACACCTTGGCGATCAATATCGATTCGGCACAACGGTCACGTGCCCGCGTAGCCGAGTCATGAGTTATTTTTTTCTGATGATGCAAACTGAACACACAACAAGCGCTCGACAGAGATCACGGAACGAGGTAAGGAGTATCAAGGCTGGAGGTGAGCAGGTGCTGGTATCGCGGTTTGTTGCACGTATTGCGGCCGTCTCGATGGCATCTTGGCCAGTTGCGGGATGTCGAAATTGCCAACACAGATCATGCATGACACCCAGTGCGTCGGTGACTGATGCGTTACGGCGGTTGAAACGTAATGTTGCACTGGCTCTCATGTTGTGCCCACCGGACAGTTGATGAAACGTAAACGCGTACGCACATGCATCCAGCAGTAAACGCCACTTTCGGGATCAGGGTTCAGTTTGTAATTCGATATTTCGTTGCCACCGTCGAGAGCGGATGTACACTAGAGTATATACTAACCTCTGAGGGAGATGTGCAGGATCCAACATTGAACCGCGTGTCTTCGTAACCGCAATTTCTTAACATTTGTTTCAGGAAGCTGTTACAGCCGACCGATCGCAACAGACATCACTTATCTCTCAACGACGGGCGGTGGGGGCGGTACTGCTCCTGCTACTGCTGTGTGTGCATATATACTGCTGTAGGACACTCCGAGCAGTTGTTGTTTGTCATCCGAGTCTGTGTGTAAAAAGTATTCACTACCGCGCACGGCACGGCAGCGCATGTTGCGCCCTCCCTGTCCCTACGAGAAGAGAGACTCAAGGCGAGTCGAGTCAAGTGTGCTTTGGAAACAACCAACCAACGGTACAGCACAGTTGAATTCACAGGTCCACGCCAACACCAACCGTCTTACTATTCCTTGACTTCAATTCAAGTCCAACAAGAGGTGGTGCCGACGATTCCACGAAACGCTGATGTTTCTTAATAATCTACAAACAAAGCGAGCTGGAATTCCCACGTGGCATGAGCTTACTCCCCTGTCTCCGGAGCGATCATGTCTGAGCTCGGCCTTTGTTTCCTACCATAGAATGGAGAACGGCATGCCGGACACTGTATCCTACATACATACATGTGGCACGTGTGGCGTATGCAACAAGGTACTGTAGGAATACTTGCCGAGACCGATGGCTCAATGCTCAACGGTTCGCACCTGGCAGCAGTGGCCGTGATAGAATGGCAGTCCTCTGGCGGTGTAGCTCGTTCTCCTTTTCCTGCAGCTGGTGGAGACGGAGCCACAGCCTGTCCTCCAGCCGTCGGAGATCTCGCCGCTTACAGCAGCAACACATGGACTCGATACCACAGCTGCTACAGAAGTGGTCGTCCGTTACAGCAGTATCATCATCGATCACGGATGCGGATGTATGGAACATGATGCGCGGGCAGACAGCATATATTGTCAGAATTGAAACGCATGTAGTGAAAGCATACAGCGGCAGCGGTGTCGTGCTTTTCGCGGGGAGGACAGAGAGTTGCGCGACAGGACAGAGTGTTCACCGAGAAAGAGCGGGACAGCCAGGCCGAGAGTCTCTACTCGTACCTACAAGCACGCAAGATTTGTTGATTTGTAAGCTTGCAACAGGGTTGTGCTAGCTGCGCGAGAATTTCAGCGGCACGTTCAACTTGCAGACACGTAGGACAAACATTGGCGCAACGCACACTATATCACGTGGTCCGGCGGCGCACCTCGGTTAGACCTCGGTGTGCATATGCCACCGGTCGCCCCTGTGGTCTAGTGGGTAACCTCGCAGCCTGCTAAGGGCCAGGTCATGGGTTCGAGTCCCAGCAGAGTGAGTTTTTTTCTCAGTAAATCCTGGTCTAGGATGAAAGCGCCGCGCTGCAAAGCTCGTTGTTAGTAAACCGTAATCGACTTCGTAAGTCGCGAGGGAAGGGATTGCTGTACCCTTCTCGCGATAAAAATACCTCAGGCAGGAACCGCAGGAGGGGGTCCAGCCCCCCCCCTCGTATGTGACCCCGGTTGGGTCGTCTAGCTAGTAGAAGTGGAGGATAGGGGCCAGACGGGCAGACGACAGAGTCCAATGATGGGAGAAAACAAAAAAAATATATATATATATGTAAGCACTAAAATACCCACCACCCACAGGAGTTGTGGGGGGTGAAATAACACCAGAAAACAACGCACGACATTTGCCGGAAAGTTTTGGCGGTTGAGTTGAGGATGTGCGTGGATGAAAGGTTGGAAAGATGATATCTACTGGAAGCAATGAAAGAAAAGAACCAAGAGACTACTGCTGTACCACTCCTGTATGATGGTACCCATGATGGTAGCATATCAAGACACCACCAACCGTCCTGCCCGTGGGGACACCCAGCAGGATCAACCATTGCAAACCATTCCAAAGCTGAGCTAGCGAACGATCAAATACCAAATACCAGTGAAAAACATAAAAGTAGAACCTGAACTTGCTGCATACCATACCCCCACCAACGGCAACGGTGCAACGGTCCGACACGGCGGTCGCTTGGGCAACGCATAGCTACAGCTGTGTTGCTGTAAGCTTGTGCGAAGGGTTCCATAAAAGTTTCATGACCACCTGTAGGTTGCATTCAACTACGTGTTCGAGTGGCTGGTCAACAGTTAACAGGGAAGTTCGCATGGGATAAAATGATGTGTCATAAAAGGTTGAACCGCGGCGGAAAAAAAACACTTGCGTGAGCGACCCTTCTGTTACTCGGAAAAAAATGCGGAACGGCGGCTGGCCAGTTCATCTTCTTCGCAGAAAGTGCGCACAGGCAACAATGGATTACTTTTCCTGTGCTGTGCGCTCGCGTAAGCGCTCTCTCTATAACAAAGTGGCTTGTGCTGCTTTCGGATGTTCCGCCATACCGCCAACGAAAAAACTCTTCTTTCAATTAATTAATGTCAGCAGCACCGAGCAACACCAAGAGGGTTGTATGAATATGGCATGCTTTCTTGTGTCCTCGGGCACTGCTGCCTCTGCAGTACCATGTAGTATGCATACATCGCCGCTAATGTTCAACGCCGCAGGCATGAAGTTCAGCACGTCCTCCTTTATCTTAGTTGGTCCGTTTGCTCATACATTCATCAACGCCTGGTACATGAAGGCGTTCATCTGCCCGCGTCCGAACGATGCAATGCATCGACTGCTGCTGACCTATTTTGCATCGCATCACCAAACCAAACGACCAAACCAAAAAGCGGAAACAAACCAAACTCACCTGCTGTCTTCGCCGTTCAGATCTGCTCTGACGGTGTCGATTTGGGCAATCACCGAACCGATCTCTTGTCGCACATCCTCCAGCTCGTCTCGCATCATCTCTAGCTCAGGGTGCTTGGCCATCATTTACATGAGCTGTAGGCTGTATGGTGAGCAGCGTTTTCCGTGATGGTGCGTTGAAATGTTATGGTGGTGTATGTGGCATATGATGGTTGTGTTTGGTCTTTCATTTTTTCTTGCGCAAGAGGCTCCGTGGAATCCATTCCAAGGTGCGGCCGCGTGCGTCGGTCCACATGTCCATGTATAAATCTTTGTCGTGTTCCCCCTGCTCAGGGTTGACCGCCGCGGAGGCAGATTTGATATCAAACGCAGAGAGAAACAGCGAGAGAGAGAGAGAGAGAGAGAGAGAGAGAGAGAGAGAGAGAAAATCACACGCCTGTCGACGTGCCTCGTTGTGCACGCACGGATTGTTGAGGAGTTTTTTCTCTCGCGGGCTCGCGTGTGGCAAAACAAAGCGAAGACGAAAGGCGATTGTGTTTCCTTCGCATTTTAAATTCAAATCTGAAAAAGCGGCGGCGGCGGCGGCGGCAGCATGGACTACGATGCAGATCGTATCACGTTCACCAACCAAAATCTCGCGGGCCCCGGGCAAGACGATGGGCTTGATGACGGAAATATGTCGGCCATGGAAGCGAAGCGGCAGTTTCGCGAGTTCATTCGCAGCTACCGGGACGGGAATCTGTTCCCTTACCGCGATCAGGTGAAAACAAGAGCAGTTCGTTTGTGACAGTCTCGCGCCATGGTGCCTGCTGCCTGCTGTAACGCTGTAACCCTTCATCTCGACGGCTCTCAAGATCTTACGGGGTGCATGTGTATCTCATGTATTTTTTGACGAATGTCGAGCAAGGAACACGAGGCGCACTCTGCGCTCTAATCTGCGTTGTCCACACAGCTTGCCTCCTTCATGTACATCCAGTCCATTGGTGAGAACAAAACGGCCCACATTCCGGCGACGTCCTGTGCAGCAACCAATGGTATACGGCAATTGGCTACTCTGTAGGGCTACTGGTCGGTATCATCGCCGCGCGCGCGATGCGGCGCACAGCTTGAACGAAAACCGCATGAAAATGTTTTTCGTCTGGGCAAAACTTCACGGCAGCGTACTGCTGTCTACTTCATTACAACGCCCGTGTGGGGCTATACATGTGCAAGCACCCCGCCAACTCCAAGCTCATAGCTTGAGCGTATACACGTGCATGCTTATGCTTTGGCGAGAAATCCCTCATCGATATGACTTGAGATTCGGACGTGTTGCCCACCACGACGAGGTTCCGAGCCTCTTGGAAGAATCGCAAGGTTTCGCTGCTGAACCAACAGCGGTCCTTGAGATACATGAATATGGAACAGGTTTTGCGTCCCTCTCTTCATGTAACAAGAACTTGATTTGTCTACCCTCTTCTATCTGAAAATGTTCACATACTGACCCTGCCCAAAACCAACCATACGGTGGCACGCTATTCGACGCCGCCTCCTGCTGTTGAACTCCCGCCAACTTACGCAGCTCCTGCAGCGATACCGCAAACGCGAGACTTATCTGGAGGTAAACCTCGGCCACGTCAACGACTTTCGGCCGGACTTGCTGGACATGCTCACGCTCCGGCCGGTGGAATACCTGCCTCTCTTCGAGCAGGTTCGTGTCTCCAGCCTTTGCCGATGCTCAACCAAAGAGTACGGTGCCGCACTACTTGGCAACACTGGGAGTGCTGGATCCTGTTGCAGCATCGACAACATGTCTGTTTCGGTCTGTCGGCTATTGGCGGTGTGGTGGATACTGTGTTTGCCTCTCGACACAGCTCGTGCCACTTGCCGCCATCGCCCGTACTTCCCTGAATCCACAGGTAGTGTTATGTAATGTTATGTTCGTCAGCGGCGTTTTACCCTTCCAACGACAACAGGTGGTTGATGATAGATTTTGCGGCAGTAGCGATTTCGCAACGTTTTTTCGTTTCAACTACCAACTTTTTTCGCTCGCCAAGGTCCTGCGCTTACAATGGTTTTGACGTGCCGATACACCTTCACCCTGCACACAAAGTAGCACGCAATAAATTCTCTGTGCATCCTCTGTAGATTCCCCAAGTGAGTGTGTGTGATCGGTCCCCCTTTTGTGTCGTCATTCCTTTCACGGTTTTCTTCGGGGGGATTACGTTTGGTCTGTCTCACTCGGATCGTCAATGGCGCCAACGACATAGGCGGCCCAAGAAGCGCTCAAGCAGCTCACCACGGAGCGAGTGGAGGGAGAACCACTGCCTGAGATACAGGTCAGGTCCGCTACCGTGCCAGCAGCAGCATGCGACAGCTCTACCTTAGCTTACATGGGCGTGCGTTGTCAACACATGTTTTTTCATCACGTCATCGAACTACGAACCAACCCTGTACATGTATCGCAGTCTCCTGATGCTTGGCGTTACTTGTGTGATGCCTCCATTCCGTGCCCGGTACAAGAATCAACAATCGTTTGACGGGAGTCCAACACTAATACACGCCAGGAAGACCAAACCAGACCCAGCGATTACCTAGCTCTGCATGGCATCAAGAGTCGCCGAGGGGGTACAGTAGCGCCGACCCTGGTAAAGGCAGATGCCTAACTATGCCAACGTACGGTGTGGTGGAGGCCGCAATTCTGCCTGTCAAGGATGGGCGGTGTACTTCCTGCCGCCTCAAGGGTTCGAACTCGACTCTCACCGTGCTTTTTTGTGGTGTTGTCATGTGTTCGCGTGCTTTCTGTCACAGATCGTGATCAAATCGGAGCAGATGCCGACCGGGCTGAGGAGCATCGCCGCCGATCACGTTAACAAGCTGCTCAAGGTAATGTGTTCCGAAGTGTCACTCTCTCTTACCTCTCTGGGACAAGTAATTCTTGAACAAGGACGACGCTTGGCGCAGCGTATCCCACCAGTCCCGGATACGATAGGTGGTCGTAGCCCCGTCTTTTCTTGGCATCCTGGCTTCCTTGTGGTGTCCTTGTACGGGTCGACCGTTTGTCGTGCATCCCTTGGCATGCTGCGCGCGCATGAGAGCGACAGATACAGCAGTACTGCACGTGCTTACGGCCACCACCGGCCAGTAGGCACTCTTGTCCAAAACTCGCGGTTGATGCCTAGCACCCGCTCTCACCACCCGTACGCTGTTTTCGAAGGTCCCCGGTATCATCATCAGCGCCACCCGCATCCGTGCGAAGGCCACGAGCGTGGCGGCCAAGTGCAAGAGCTGCGGGTGCCTGAAGCAGCTCCCTTGTGTCGGGCCGTTCGGCGGTGCCGCCCTGCCCATGAGATGCGACAAGAACGGGCAACAAGCAGCCGATGGGGGAGAAGACGATTGCGGTGGGTGTGCGTGTGCTTCCACACATCTTCTCCTTGCGTGCAGCGACCGCGTTGGGCACGTGACTGTGTCCATTCGTTCGTTGGCCCCATGACATGGTGGGCGCAGAGGCATTTTAAGACGTGCCCATTTCCAGGAGACATGAGTTCGTCAAGGTTGAGCGCGCTCGGGTGGTGGTGATGGCAAAACTGGCAAAGGGTCGCCCGAAAGTCGTGCCAGGTGATGGTGCTGGGCGCAAAGGGATTTTGGGATGTGAACTCGGCAAGAGCGACTGAGCGGTCGGTAGACTTTTTTTTTCAGTCACGCAGTCACGTGCAAGTGCGCCGGCAGTTCATGCTGTAGCGCGCAACCTGCGCCCCAATTTCCCGTCTCATGTTTCCTGTTTCCTGTGGCCGTCGCCTCCTTTATTCCCTTCCTTCGTGAAACGTGACAACAGGTCAGGCACCGTTCGTGATTGTACCAGATGAATGCATCTATGTGGACCAGCAGACGCTCAAGCTTCAGGTATGTGTCTGTATGCCTACGCGTGTACTGCAGATGGGTGGCCTGATAAGCACGTCCTTAGCCGAAGCGGCTGAACTCTTATCGCATCGTTCTGTGTGACGCAGGCAGCGCTTCCTGCCGTCTACAGCTTTCAAAACACTGCGTCACCGTCGGCGCCTTGCCATGCACGCCCCTCCGCGCACAACATGTCGCACCGCTCATCGCTTGTCGCTGGCCGTTTTATCGCGTGCTGCAGGAGAGCCCGGAAGTCGTCCCGACCGGCGAGATGCCTCGCAACATCATCGTGGTTCTCGACCGAAACCTCGTGGACAAGGTGTCCCCTGGTACCCGCGTCTCCATCATGGGAATCGCCTCGTTGTACAACTCCGCCGCTGCGAAGAAGCAGGTCGGAGGTGTGGCCATTCGCACTCCCTTCATGCAGGTGGGTACCTTACATGGGAGGACTAAATGCCGCGAGGAGCACGTTTCTGGCGGCTTGCGGGGAGATTAGGTTAGATGTTGCCACCTTTGCGAGTGCTGTGGAACCAGCATGATTTGGAAGACCACCTCAACCGATGTCGTCGTCGCACATTGGTTCCTACAGCAGTCTAGGCTACTTTGGTGCACATCAGTATTTTTGTGCGTTTTTCACGCCGTGCGCGGCCTTGGTCTAGCCCCCTCTTGTGTGTCAAACCAAAGCACCGCCAAACCTTCGCGCGCCTGATCTATGGCCACAACGACGATGACTACGACGAATGCAGGTTGTGGGTATCGCGGTGGAAAGCGAGGGGGCTGGTCGCGCGTCCGTCTCCTTCACGCCGGCAGAAGAGGAAAAGTTCCTTGCCATGTCGCGAACGCCAGACATCTACCAGAAGATGGCGTCGTCGATCTCTCCCTCCATCTCCGGAGACTACACCGTCGACATCAAGCGAGCGCTGGCTTGCTTGCTCTTCGGGGGGTCGCGAAAGGTGCGGTATGTGGCACGGCACGTGGTACGATACGTTCAAAGTCTGTTGGTGGGAGTTTCCATCCGGAGTGTTGCGGAAGCCCAGCCGGGTGTGTGTGTGTGTGTGTGTGTGTGTGTGTGTGTTGGGTGTGTTCTTGTTGTGCCGTGTGGTAGAGCGAGAGAGGCGTGTCCGGGGAGAGTCATTGTGATCGATCGAACCTCATCCAATGGTCTCTTCTGTGAGCTGCATGTTGTTCCGACAAAGCTTCACTCCAGAAATGCAGTAGGGTGGACATGAGATAGATGGGCTCCAAACGCAGAGCGCTCCAGAATCGCTCTTCGCAGTCGTTTCCGGCATCTTGTGGCTCAACCAAGATCTTTCCCTGATCTCTCGCTCTTTCTCTCTCTCTCGCTGACCATTCAATAGGCATTCTTGCGGTTGTTCGTGTGTCTTGTTTGAGTGACATCCCCAAGCCTGCTCTGCTGCTCGCCTAACTCGTGGCGTATCCGTGCTCATCCTCGTTAATCCTTACTGCCATTTTCAGCACCTGCCGGACAGCACTCGTCTTCGCGGAGACATCAACGTGCTCCTGCTGGGAGACCCGTCTACCGCCAAGAGCCAGTTCCTCAAGTTCATAGAAAAGGTGAAACCGATTTAATTAAAACTCGATGCCTATGCACGCACACGAGTGTACGGCATACTGCTGTACCTTACTGCCTGTACCTCAGGTTGTCCGAGGGGTCGAGCAGTCGTCTCTGTGTCGTTCATAGTCCCAGTTCTTGGAATGTACACGAAAGTTTTTTGATAGCATGGACGTACGCATGGCATTTAGTGCTATGTACCCTGACGTTGCGGTGATGTCTCCCGGTTCGTCAATCTCATACCACGAAACACTGAAGAATCTCTAGAGAAAACTTCAAGTCGACACGGCGAAAAAGGGGAGCTGCATTGGCTACTATATGTTTATCCATATGATACAGGATGATAGTATGATGGTATGATAGATATGATGTGATCCTCGATCCGCTTTTTTTCTTGTGGGTTCCGTCGGTGCGACACTGCTAGCCGGGGCTTTACGTCTCAAAATCAAATCAGGTTGGTCAGGGGCTGATTAGTCTTGTGGGTTGATTTCATTCCGGTGTCTAAATTGCGCGCAATGGCGCTGTGGGTACCTCATCAAGTTTCTTGTCCCGTTGATTGCGCCTGAATTCCTCCTCTTTGAAGGTGGCTCCCGTTGGGGTGTATACGTCTGGAAAGGGCAGCAGCGCAGCGGGTCTCACGGCCTCGGTAATCAAGGACTCTAGAGGGGAGTTCTACCTGGAGGGGGGTGCCATGGTGCTGGCCGATGGAGGAGTTGTTTGCATCGACGAATTCGACAAGGCGAGGGGGCTTTGGCAGAGTTTGAGGGGGCGGAGGGGGGCGGGGGAGGGGAGGCAGACTGCTTTGCTTTGTCCCGCTTGCTTCCCACGGCACTTGGCGAAGGAAAAACATATTAACCTGTTGCTGGTTGCTGTCTAGGTAAAGTGATGGGAATGACTAGCTCGTGGCAATGGCGGCAAAACGCTGGCCCACCCCAAAGGATGAGGATTAGACGTGAAAGCAGCGCCCTCGATGTTGTGGTAGAACCGCGATCACCCCACCTCCATCCTCTCGACAGTTATTCGGCAGATAAGCGTTCTCTAGTACTTTTTGAAACCCAAGCTATTCCGGCGCTGAGGACCATCATGTATGTAGCAGCCTGTATTGTTGTGCGTACTTTGGATCCTTCCCCCGGGTGCTTATGCCGCAGAATATTCACCGGTACCCTCACTTTTCGGGCGCTCCGTACCTGGTGTCATCGTTGCCCCATCATATTTCATATTTTATCTTTCATCTTTCATCTTGTGACACTAAGATGAGGGAGTCGGACCGCGTTGCGATTCACGAGGCGATGGAGCAGCAGACCATTTCGGTGGCGAAAGCGGGCATCACCACGATCCTCAACAGGCATGTGTGACGCTCGCTAACCCTTACCACGGAGGACGACTTAGGGCCTTGATTGAAAATATTGACTGAACCACCTGTTAGGCATTAACATCATACATAAGTACATGGTTCTTGATGCTTGTTCCAATCTGTTTGATATGACACTATGCTACGTGTATCCATTTAATCCGCATGACGTTCATTCGATTCACGAAAGATGGGCCGGGCCCATTGTTTCGCTCTCGGCTTCGGTATCGCATTGCTGCTACTAGATTTCGACGATTTACGCTATCTACGCTTGCTACGAAGTTCCTCTCGGTCGCTGCCGTACCTCGCACATACTGTAATTATTTGCTCCGTTTTTCACTGGGGGTCTCTCTCCCTCTCTGTCCTCTTCGTGCCGACGCATTCTACCGTACTGCTGTTTCGCGTGCTGCAACAACAAACGCGTCATGGATAACCAGCCGGACGTCCGTGCTAGCCGCCGCCAACCCTATCTACGGTCGCTACGACGACCTTAAAAGTGCGGCGGAGAACATCGACCTCATGACCACCATCCTGTCTCGATTCGACCTCATCTTCATCGTTAGGGACATCAGGTATGTACGGAGTGGAAAAGTGTTGGATGTTTGGGGCACGTGTCTTTGGTATTTGGACCCGAAGCGAATGGTGCTGCCCATGACCCCCGAAAGTAGTATTCATACCTTAATAGCGGGCAGGTTCAGTTTTCGGGGAAATTTTTTTGAGCTGGTAGGGTGCAAGAACAATGCTAGAAGAAACGTGGTCTTCAGTGGCCGGGCACATGGTAGCCGAATGACGATAATCGATCGAACATGAGGCAGCGGTTCGCGTCCACGCTCTCCCTGTACAGCACTGGTACACGAAGCCCTTGAGTGTTCACTGATACTCCAACCGGACAGCAGTAGGTGTTGCTCGAAGAAGCGCAAGCACAAGCATGGAATTTAGACCTCTCACCTTCGTATGGACGCTCGGTGCAAAATGTAGTTTGTTTGCGGGAAGAGTAAGCTAGAGAGATTTTTGTGTTCCCCATATAAACGAGAAGTGTCAAGCTGCTTTCAACAGATTGGAACGCCTTTGACGCATGTTGCTCGTGTTTTTTTTTATTCCCTGCATGCAATTATTCAATCGTTCAAATCAATCCCGGCTGTCACTGATTGTCTTGGCACGACAGGGATGAGGAGCGCGACCGCAGCATCGCCAAGCACGTGATGAGCGTGCACATCAACGCCTCGGGGGTGAATGCCGGTGCCCAGGAAGGGGACATCGACATCGCCACCATGAAGAAGTTCGTCAGCTACTGCCGCCTCAAGTGCGCTCCCCGTCTGTCGGAGGCGGCGGCGACAATGCTCAGCAGTCAGGTTCGTGCGGTCGTGATGGTGTCTACAGGAGGGAGTGTTTTTGCTCGTTGGTTGTGGGCAGAGCCAGAGGCTGCTGCTGCTGCTGGTGAGATTGAGCTGTCGTTCGTGGCTAAGTAGGGTGGCAGCAGTCGTACTGGAAGAAATGCGGTTGGTATTCTACATTTGGTCGTTTTCGTTTGTGTTTTGGAATCATGCGTTGCACTAATGTCTCCCGTAGCTGTCGAGTCGCGGATGTGCCTATATGTACTCCCCAAAGCTGAAAATCCCAAACCTGAACAATAATTCAACAATATATATTGTATCATCGAGGTCCAACAATTTTGTTTCTGAAAATCCCCAAACCTGAACAATAATTCAATAATTACATAATAACATGTGACAAAGTTTGACTTGAAAATGTGGTATGCAGATTTAGCTGACCCACCAGACGAGAAGTGGGATGCATATTGCGAGAGGTTTCCGTGTTTGTCGATGATTCCGATCATAAATCTGCATGCTATATAGTGGGGATCGGAATGCTGTGCTTGCTTGGTTGCTCACAGTGGCTGGGTTCGACCATGACACTGCTATAGCTGCTCGACCCCTTCGAAACCGCTCTTCTTTTTTTTTATTCCCCGCCTTTTTCCCCCTTCGGCCTTTGGATCGAATCGCACCACGGCTATACCGTGTTCCTGGAGCAGTACGTGTCCATCCGCGAGGACGTTCGGCGACGGACGCTGGAACTCGGAGAGGATGCACAAGCGGTCCCTATCACTGTGCGCCAACTTGAGGTGAGTCGAGGAGTCTGGAAGATATAGTAGGAAGCTGAAAGCTGACCCTTTTCGCAATGTTGAAGGTGGGTGGGACTTGCGGTGAGCACATTTTTTGCCTCCCTCGCTCGACTACACGGAGCGGCTTCCTCGCTCGTGCATCCATGTACTGTACGTCGACACATATGTATCAAGACACCTGTTCAAGTCGATGTTTGTTCACTCCTTGATAAGCACACCCTGCTTAAATTCCGTGGACAACACGCGGTATTAATTACTGATACCACCTGCAGTGCATGCCGCTACCCTCGCGACCCTCTCTCTCGTTCTCATGTTGTGGCCGTTTCTGCGTACCACAGGCCCTGGTGCGTCTCTCAGAGTCTCTGGCCAAGATGCGCCTGTCTGCCGAGGTGTCGAGCCAAGACGTACAGGAAGCCCTCCGCCTCTTCAAGGTTTCGACCATGGCAGCGGCGTCCGCGGGGTCCACCGCTGGTGACCTGGGCTCCCTCCGGCCGGAGACTCAGCAGGAGGTCCGCAGGGCGGAAGACTTCCTCAAGAGGAGGATCGCCGTTCGCAGCACCGTCAACCGAAAAAAGGTGAGAACAGGAACATCCATCTTCGCGTGGGACAAGGCTAGGCGCGTTTGCTTTTGTTGTGCGTTGAGGGAGGGTTGAGGAAACGTTTGGCGGGAGGCTAGGAACACACACATTGCCGTCCACCGTCGCGCTACAATAGTTTTGGGGGATGCACAGGGGAGGAAAGTAAGGCGAAGGGTCCCGCCCGTGCAGCACCGGTACAGTAGTGGCCGTTTCCCACTGACGTGGTGGCGTGCTGGCGTGACTCTCTACTGAATCGTGTGGGCCATCGGGGTCTGGGTACTACTGTTTGGTGCTCCCGGTATGTGATACAAATGCCTCCGTTTTGTAACATTTTTTTTGTTACCATGTCCCCCCCCCCCCGTCCGGCACCTTCCCTTCCGCTATTGTCAGGTTGGGGAGGAAGCAACAGGCCAGGGACACCCGGCGACAGCAGTAACACGAGCAATAGCCATCATGGCGGTAAGAGGCGAGCTGCAAGAGAAGAACAGAGGGTTCTTGCTGTACCGGGCGCGATAGATAGATGGAACCGAGGGAGCGAGAGAATGAAGGAGAACAAGAGCGCTGACCTACTCCTCTCTGCGGCCAGTGGGTCAATCGCGTTAGGGTAGGGCATCTCAGCACGAGGTTATGCAAGTAGCTTTGAATCGAACATGACTGTTTGGGGGGGTGTCGCACCCGTCTTTTGCCTGGCAAAGAAGAGACAATGTGCATGACGGGAAGCGTTTCGTTCGTTCTTTTTTGTTCAAGTTTTGCCGATGGCAGTATTCGCTGCCATGCACTGGTCGAGGTGAGGCGAATCATAATCCGTCGTGTCCACCAGTATTTTCCTTCTTTTTTTATTGGGCAAGGCCTTTTGCGTTGCACAGGGCTTGTTTGTGCGGGCTGGGTTGTGGGTGTTGCTGTGCGCCAAAGGGGATGGACGCGTTCCTCGCACGATTTGTCAGACTGTGAGTAGAGCGTGTCACGCGCGCTATATGGGTATATGGGGGAGGCGGGGGAGGACGAGGAAAGCGCAGGAGCGGGGGGAAAATATCAACTGTGCATCAAAAAGCAGAATCCATTGTCGGCACATATTGATATGTACGTTACATTTGCCCCAGCAGTCCGAGCACGGACAGTCAACTACTGAGGAAGGCTGGCTTGAAACGAGCATTAAAGCCGCCGCGGTCATGAAACACTACTGTAATATGCGCTCGGTCACGCACGAGAGAATCAGCAGACTAAAATATTCCAGCGCGCGGACGAACGCTAACCACCAAAAATCGCAAACGATAAAGAAAGGCGAGTTGTCGCGCTGGCTGCATGCGGGTCCCAGCAAGGTGTGCGTATTTAAAAATTGAAAGAGGGTAATGAGAGGACTTACCCCACCCCGGCTGGAGGACGTGTTGCGTCCGCTTGGTGCCCCATGTCGAATCACGCTCTCAAGCGGGAAATTGCGCTCTCAGCGAAATGGTTGATGCTGCAAACAACCAAGGGTCCCGCTGCAGTGCACACGAACGAGCGTGTGGCAACTCTATTGCTGTGCAGCAGTAGGTGGCAAGGTTTTGCCGAACAAAAAAAAAAAGACACACTTTTTGAAACTGTTCGAGTTATTTGACAGCATTGTGAAGCCCCAGAGGAGCAACACCCCTCGGAAGTATGCCATCAAAGGCCAAACCAAGTCATCGCCGCCGCCCCCCACCCGTACAAAGCTCGGACACAACCGTCGAGCGAATGGCCGCGCTCCTAGGTATTCGCAAGGGCAGGGGCACGGCGAACCGAAAAACCGGCTGCCCTTCACAACGACACGAGACACAACAAACATGAACAAGAAAAAATTATTTATACTATCATGAACTCCGTTTCCCACCGCTCGCACGAAAATTTCACACGGAAAGGCCAACAGCTGGCCTCCTCGACGAACCACGTCAACATTGGGGTATCGGACCTGCACACATCGAAAATCATCCGCCGCACAAAAACATACCCCAAGTCGTGGTCACTAGACACCATCATCGTGAGCTTCAGCGCTACCGCACACCAAACGAAACCAAGCACAGTCCCATACGTATCCTTTATAACCAACGCTAGCACGAGGTTATGCTTTCACAACATTCTCTTTACCCGTGTGTAACGGATTTTTTTATTAAATAGCGTGCTTGCCAAAGAAATTCGAATGTTGATCATTTACCACATGACCTCACCTGTAGACGCAACACTACACTGCCATCTCAAAGACGAGGCCGTCCCTTTTTACAGCAGCACTGGCATGATCCGTGATCCCTCCCCCTCCTTATCCCATCCCCCAAAAACGCCTGCTAGTGTAAAATGCTGCTCTCCACCCCCCCCCCCCCCCCCCCCCCCCNGGTTATGCTTTCACAACATTCTCTTTACCCGTGTGTAACGGATTTTTTTATTAAATAGCGTGCTTGCCAAAGAAATTCGAATGTTGATCATTTACCACATGACCTCACCTGTAGACGCAACACTACACTGCCATCTCAAAGACGAGGCCGTCCCTTTTTACAGCAGCACTGGCATGATCCGTGATCCCTCCCCCTCCTTATCCCATCCCCCAAAAACGCCTGCTAGTGTAAAATGCTGCTCTCCCCCCCCCCCCCACAGCCCACCCCCCTCCTACCAAGCAATCCTGCTTATCGAAAGAAATGTGCAGCTCTCCAATTACGGGACTACGCCATGCAACAACAGCAGAACGACTGCGCAGGGCCGCACGATTTCTGTTTTGAACCACTTGCACTCAGTGAGACGGTGCTATATCACGTGTCGGTTGTGGCTTCCCCACACCCAGGTTTCGCTGAAACGACTAGTGACACGCTTTCTCCCGAGTACAACCAACCACCAAAATGTCGCGAGACAGAGAAACAGGCAGCTGCAATACTCCGGCATCTCACGGAAAACATAAAAAACACACACACACGAGGTAGCGTAGCAGAAGAGAAGAGAAGCCGTTCAGCGATAAGATAGCCACCTACGGCAGCCAACCAATGGCAAGTCATCAAAAGAGCTGGCCTCCACAATTCACTCAGGTTTCTGGTATACTAGCTTCCCGTGTCTTTCACGTGCGCACACACATGCAGGCGTCAACACAAACATCTCTTCTTCGGGTACCCTACATCAAACCCCGCCCCCAAAGAATCACACTCTCGAATACAACGCAATTGAATTGGAAGTGAAATTGACAGACTACTGTCACCACTGCGAGTAGGTTACCTCCACCCTCTCTTGTCTCTTTCTTGTGATCGTCAAAACACCCACTTCACTGAACGAGAACAATTTTGAATATAAGTACCATAATCTTATCTGTTCACAGCCAGCTAGCCCCCAGTCTCTACACCAATTATCAACCGTTTTCTTCCTGCCGGCTCACTCTCCTCTCGAGTCTCTCTCTCCCTTCCTCTCTAACAATCGGGAACTTTCGAACCCGCTGGTTGGTTTGGCATTTACAAAACGCCTGCTGGCATGGATACTGATACTTGACAAAAGACCAATGACACCCTGTCACCCCTATCAACATGACCCCCCCTCCCGTCCCATTATACATAAATCCAACGCCCGGTGCCGTAAGGGCAACTAACTTTCATACAGGCCAACCTACCAGTGTGTTTTGCAGCCCTGTTCCCATCCTTGGTATTTACAGAAGTTTATTGGTGGTGCCAGGCGCCCCAAGCTCCAACTGGCAGACCCCCGCGCCCACAACAGTTATTCCATCACCGTCTCTTCTACCCCCGCGTCACGGACCCCTCTGCCGCTGCTGCTGCTGCCCCGCTCCTGCTGCTGTTTGACTGGGCAGACGGGGTGCGTCTCCAGTGCTCGTGCCGGGGTTCGCTGTATCAGACGGTACTGTGTCGACGGTGTGCAGATCCTCCGTGATGGCGGTAGTGATGCCGCCCGCCGACCTCCAACAGCTGATGCCATCGGCAACAACGTCGTCAGAAGGTGTTGCTTCCTCGCTGCCGCTACCCGTGCCCCCTCCGTCCAACGGCGCTCCCTTTCGCCCCTGATCCTTTGCATTTCGATCCTCCTCACTCGTGCCTCCCTCCCTACCCTCGTTCCCTGAAACCTCCTCCTCCTCCTCCTCCTCCTCCTCCTCCTCGTGCTGCCCCTTTCCGTGCTGCATATTTTGGATTTGCTGATTGTGCTGCTGCTGGTGGTCTGGCTGCTGCAGAAACTGCGGCATATTTAGGCCCGCCTTTCGCTCGGCCTCCATCACAGCAAAGTCGTTCCAAACCCCCCGTCCGTCCAAAAACTGGCCCATTGCCCCGGTGAAGCGAATCTTCTTTCGGGAGCGTTTGCTACCTCTTCGGGGGCGATGGGAAGTCCCGCTAGGGATCGCGTTGGCCTCGGGGGCTGGGCTATCTGCTGCTGCTGCTGCTGCTGCTGCTGCTGCTACTGCTGTATCGCCCCGGGAACAAGGATCCACTTCACCTAACTTTGTCGGTGCACCCCCACTAGCACCGCCAGGGCTGCAGTCACCCCGAGGGTCTGCCATGGCTTGTCGGTCTCGATGTCGGTCGCCTTGTGGGCCGGGGGGATATGTGGCTGCTTCTTCGTCGGTGGTTGCTGCGGCTGCTGCTGCCGCTACTGCTACCCGGCCGGACGGTGCTGATTTAAAGAACGGGGACAGGATCTCGTCGCATTGATCTAGCGAGAGCTGGCTGCCGTTGGCCGTGGGGGCGTGACACATCAACGGATGCGGCAGGGTCTACCGTGACGAGGGGTTGGGGGGGGGGGGGGGGGTTGCGTTCCTTGAGACCGTCGTCACTGGCGCGTGTAACAACCCGGTTGGCGTCAACTGCGCTGACCTCGTGAAAAAGTTCCCGTTCGTTAGTTCGAAAAAAGGTTTTCGTCAAGGGTCCCAAACGTTTGTTCAAGAGGGAGGGGGCGTGATGGTTTTATCCCCCCCCCGCAGTACTGCACACGTTCGGTGTGTCCAGCGGTCGGGAAGGTGCCACTTGACTTCTTCAATGTAAGACTCTGGGCACAAACTCTTCAGGACTACCTCAGGCGGGTTTCTTCATGGTATGTGTTTTCCAGCGCGCATTTCCTTCGCCCGAGCTGCGAGAGCCGAGAGCATATAATATCATAAATTGATAAATTGAACCTTTTGCGGCCAGATCGATGGCGTTTGGCGGGCTCCTAACATGAACACAACGAACACGCACTTGCTGCTGTGCGTGCTGCCTGGCGTGCTGCCGTGCGCAGGCGCACAGTTGGAATCTCCCTAACGCTCTTTGAAGTCAGCATCAACCGATCCGCTGTAGGTCTATATGGCGCAGTAGACCAAGCCTACACCGGTGGCACACGTTTTAGCTGTATGCTATGACGAACAAGCAACGCGCGCGTAGACTCCGCTTTATTAGGAGAAACAAATATACACACAGAAAGACTACCCGTTATATAGCGCATGAGACCGAGCCTGAAAGCGGCACACGTTTTTACGTCACGGGATACTGTCATATTTCGCGAATGACGTTCATAAGAGATAGATGAGACAATGACGAGAGACACATTGACTGCTGAAGTCATTTGAAGATCTGAACAAGTCAAAGAGAGGCTGCATCAACATCACGTCCTATTGTAGTGTCGAGATGGTAGAATAGTAAACGAACAGTCATGATTGTATGTAGCATACGTGGTAGTTCTGTGGTCAGAGAGTGGCACGGCGGTACCGGCGACGAAACAAACGCAGAGAAGAGGAGTTATTCAGTACTTCATAGTACGGCGGTGGTCCCGGCATAACGCCGGCAAATAATAGCTATGTTTTGCCTGAAACACTCACTGTAAATACTCCAACACATCCCGTTCGACTGTGGTTTTATCTCGAACCGGTAGTCTTTCTGTGTTTGTAATCATCTTTTCTAAACAAAATATTGTGGCATAGACCAGTATCGATTCAAAACACAAATCCCGTCATCAAATTTACTTGCAAATTTACCTAACATTGGACATTCGGCTTTCATTGTGCATCGCAACCCTCATGTTGCACTCAACAACATTGGCTGGCGTCGAGCGGAACGGTACCGGTCATCATGGGCATGAAACAACGGAAGGCAAGGCTTGGCCAGATGGCTGCTATGTGCCGCCTGGCCAGCAAGGGCACAGATCAAGATATCGCTGAGCTTCGGGGGATTCTGGATCACATCGCCGCCGAAAAGGTGACCGATTGACTTCCAGGGTTGAGCGCGTGGTATCCTTCCTACGTTTTAGGACGATTGCGTGGGGTGATTGTGGGCTATGAAGCAATGACAACATTTCCCAAGGTTGCTCATTGCTGTTATGAGGTTGTTCTGACCATTGTCTATGGCAGCATGTGCACTCATAGTGCAATCGATGAGTCAGTGAGTCGGGTCTGTTCTTCTTGGTGTCGGTGGTGATGGCTGCAATGTTCCGCAGCTTCAGAGCACCATAGGCTGCCCGCAGAGGAAGAACTCATGCTCACCTCCGACTAACGCAGCAGTATGCTGAAAAGCACAAGGACATGTGCACTTGTAAGACGGATCACTGCCGTTGCTTTTCTCTAGGAGCGAGACGCTGGGCTTTTCAGTCCGAGAGCTTCCGTGGCATGCAGCAGACAGGCTGCGCGCACGTATGGCGAATTCGTGTGCACGTTGGAGGGCAGGTGTGTCAACGTTCGGGTACGAGAGCATCGTCAACAACATTATATGGACAAATGACGAACTTTTCAGCGCTGAGAGCGCTGCGATGGTTTCTAGATCAGCAAGTGTGATCCTTCTTTCTCAATTGCCAGAAAAGCCCTGGCACGTGTAGCTAGCAGCGAAGCACTGCTGTTCTCTTTCATGGTTGCAAGCTCATGTGGGTTACAGTGTATGAACCCTTGGCCCTCCAGTCTCTGATGACGCCAGCTTTTCGTCGCGCCCTTGGTTGATGGCTGAGACTCGCAGTGCTAGCAAAGGGCAGGGAGAAGTGATCATGCTCACACGGGACAGTGATTTCGGCCGGATCAGTGGCTTTCTCCGAGAGGTATGATCAGTTCCCTTGGCCACGTCTTTATTGACTTTCTAGGCGTGAGAGTCGAAGTGCCATGTGCTGTGCATTACATTACCGAACCACCAAGTTACACGTGCATTTACCCACGCTTGAAGGCGTATCCGACACGAGAGAGTAGCGATGTGTAAGTCTGCACTTGAACCGGTGTACCTCCCCGCTAGGCAGTGATTTCTTCTGTAGCCATGACTCCCGGAATTCGTGCCGTCTGGCATCTTCTGACCCCACCTGCCCAAACACGCACACAGGCGTTCAATCTGACAGGAGGCGTGCTTATCACTCTTCCAGAGGACCGCCTCTTCGACGAAATGGAGCAGCTCGTACTCTCAACGAAGCACCTTCAAGGTTTGATCGACGCCTTCGTTCTCCGTCAGTCACCTCGCCGTGTGCTCAAGGTTGGTGCAGGCGCTGTGGCCGATTAGGTTCTTATGCATGGTCAGTGAGAAAGTTCTGACGAGTGTTCGAATGGACGAAACCTCGTGACGAGCGATTAGATCTTTCAAGCGGAAAATTCTAAGTTCCCGGTGTGGAATCCAGTCAGCAGGAACAAGTGGGTATCGGTCTCTTACGAACAATTTGCTCAAGTGGAAACTGCTTGCACCTTCGTTGAACAGGGTTGGCGGCGCTCTTGCCAGTGTACCAGATACGGGATGTCCCTTACTTCTGCCAAATGCACCATGATATACTATGGGCGGGGGGAAGATGTGAACACACGTTGCCTCAAGTGTTCATGCCTCTACATCTGCAATTTGTTCGGGCCTCAGGTCATGAAGGCTACTTTTCCCATCATGCGATGCTTGGTGGGCGGCAGCCACGGTGATCTGGATGCGGATGAAGCAACAACCCTCGCTTTATATCAGCTATTAGAACTGGTGCAAGTGAGACTGTTATAGTATTTCGGCCAGTGTTGATGTATCATATCTAAGCGGTCAAAGGCAGCTAGCTCTCGCCTGTTCGCGCGAGTACAGAGCGATGGTTGGTCGACTTCGTGCTCGGCTTACGCAATGTGTCGACCTATTTTTATTCCCTCCAGGTTATCGATGTTGCCCCGAAGAGATTTTTTACACCCTCGATAATTCTTTCGCCACTCTTCCGAGCCCTCTGTTGGCTTTCAAACTGAATGATATGAATCAATGCTGTGGATTGTCTCGCACGGACACGAACAAGGTACCCGCTAACCTCGAGACGGTGGACCGCGCGGGACGCCTTAGTGAGCTCCTTGTAGCAGTGGGTTCCGTCATTGGGTACAGCTCGTCTTCTGTGCAAGTGGCAGTGGCATGCCAGGTGGTGTGGAAACTGGCTACTTCGACTGGTGAGCGCGCCACAGGTGTTGTTCATGCACGGAAATGAGAAGACACAACATGTAGGGTCCACGAACACAGCAGATCCTCGGAACGATCTCGCCAGCTTCTTTCAGCAGGTTCAGAGACCATGAAAATCTCGGTTG
The DNA here is from genome assembly GCA_902602495.3 of Ectocarpus sp. CCAP 1310/34. Classification (NCBI taxonomy): domain Eukaryota; class Phaeophyceae; order Ectocarpales; family Ectocarpaceae; genus Ectocarpus; species Ectocarpus sp. CCAP 1310/34. Next base: position 282,298 of record CACKRE030005254.1, read on the forward strand.
GCGATTGCACAGACTCTGCGTACTCTCGTTGCCTCTTGGAAGATTCCCACTGGTACATGGCAAGCACTTCTAGGTATTGTCTGAGGGAATACAAGTGCTTTTTGGGACTCCGACATCCCTCGATTGCTTCAAGGTATAGTTTTCCCGTTTTCTCTTTTGTTTTATAGGCACGAATGACTCTTGGCCCACAGCATTACGACTTGTTCGTTTCGTCACGCTCCCGTTGATTTATTTCGCACATCCACGCTTGACATGTCCAGATATGCGGCGACGTATGCTGGAGCACGGGTTGCAGAACAAGCTTTGGGCACTGGCGGAGAGCATCGCTAGGACGGTCGAAACCCCAGAGAACCGGAAGGCGCGACAAAAGGCAGCCGCAGAAGCTGCAGCTGCAGCTGCCGGCATTACCGGTGGTTCGAGGGGGGCGGACGACAGCCGAGGCGGAGAAGGAGTGCCGTTGCTCCTTCAAGAGGTGACCGGAGACAATGAAGACGAGGCACACACCTCGGAGGGCGAGGAAGGGGGTGGAGTAGCCGTAGTGCTCGAGGCCGGACAGGAGCTGGACGAGGTAGCCGCCAAATGCCTAGGGGCAATCTCGCTGATGCTGCGGTCCCAGGAGGCTGCAGATTCCTTGGCAGGGTCGGAAGGCTACCACAATGGCCTCGAGATTCTCTTGGAGTTGGCGACTGCAGGGCAGAGGGGGTAAGGGACGGCAACACTCCATCCTGTCATGTTGTTTCAGCCATTTGATTCGTCAGTCGATGCGTTGATGCACGTGCTCGTGCGAGTGTGCGCCAAAGACCCCTTCCGCTTCGAAGCACAGACGCAGTTGTGGCATCCCCCCTTCTTCACCCCCCCCGGTGTTTGCCATCGGGGTTGGGTTTTCGTCGCTTTGTCGCTTGGCAACGACGTTGTAAAACAAGCCGCCCCCCCCGGTGTTAGCCATCGGGATTGGGTTTTCGTCGCTTGGCAACGACGTTGTAAAACAAGCCATTTCACTTCGTGACCTCGGCAACCAAGTTACCGGTTTTTTTTTTACCTCCGGTTTTTTTTTTGGCGGTAACCATTATGGTGGTCGAGTAGATCATGTTGTGCGGGGTCGAGAACCCTC